>ML804472.1:362366-379207 GCA_009831015.1 Picea engelmannii
AATTCTGAAAGGGAGATCGCCGAAAGGGAAAACTGTGGGTAGGAGAACTCCCGAGAGGAGTTGAAGAGCATTGATTCTTCGGGCATGTTGAGATAGAAGGTCCTGGTGAGAGCAGGGGGTCCTGGGAGGACTCTTTGCGTCAACGTTGGTCTCAAAAGAACACATAGGTTCATGAGTGCATGGCATCATTCCTTGTCCATTTGTTTGGGTGAATTGGTCCACAAAGGGGCATGACACACCTAAAGGACTCAAAGTTGACGTTTGGATTCCATAGAATAACACAAAACAACACTACCAAGGAAGGCAATGAACAAGGATGCATAGAGGAAAAGAGTCAAGTGATTAAGGAAGAGTTATGAGGCAAGGATGAATAGGAAGTCTTGTTGCAGGTCTAGGTGAGGCATGCCATGAGGTAGAACCAAAGTTTGTGTTATCTTGGTAAAGTCTTGTGATAGAGAAGAGATGGTGAGTCTGTGGTGGGAGCACTTCTAAGACACACAACATAGGTTGCGAAAGTTGTGATGGACGATCCTTAGTGGGGTGAACTTGTGTATGAGTGGCTTGGTGAGGTGAGGTGATTCA
Organism: Picea engelmannii; assembly: GCA_009831015.1. NCBI lineage: Eukaryota > Viridiplantae > Streptophyta > Pinopsida > Pinales > Pinaceae > Picea > Picea engelmannii. The sequence continues at coordinate 362,949 of ML804472.1, forward strand.
TGTGACTCTACCAAAGTTGTAAATCGAGCCAATAGTGCTCATATTGTAACTATTTTTTAATAATAAGACTTAGTCGGGTACTAGGAATGTCTTGTGCCGACCGCACTATATCTGTGTGTCTCTTGTTTGTTTCACAAGTGTTCTCTTTGTTTCCCATGTTCATGGATTTATTCTTAAATGATTAAGTTTTAAGTTGATAACAATTTGTCTAAGTATACAAGTGAGTTTCATGGAGTAGGAGTGCGACTCGCCCATAGCCTAAAACAAAGTATGGGTATGATTTACGTGAAGAGGCGTAGTCTGGGCGATCTTTCGTTTGTGTTTCCCAGTAGCCAAGCGAGAACCATCATGGTGCTGTACTCCCTCAAGAGGCGTACGATCATAATATCTGGGCAGGCATCATGTGTGGTTGTGACAATTGATATTACAACTAACTTAGAAGACAATTTGGTGAGATCTTCACCACTATCTTGGTTATAGTTGGTATTATAGCATGTTCATCACAAACTTTGAATAAGGTTCAATGAACATTTGGTGATCTCCTCACTACTACTGTAGTGATGACAATGGTGTTGAGGTGCATTGAGAAGAAAATTTGGGTGAAACATTAGTGATTGGTTTCGTAAGGTGTATTGACCTATTGAAGAGACATTCTCTGAACAAACTTGGTTGGTTTGAGGAGAATGTAAACAATCATCAAGTGAAGAAGGTCACTTGGCATGATATCTGGTCGTCAACAACTTCGTTACAATGTTGATTGTGAAGAGGGCTTCGTGACAATAGTTTCGCAGAACAATTTTGCAGCACTATGTCACAACACTAAGACATGGCCACATGGAGTTGGAGTTATGGGATTGAATGGTTTGGTAAAGAAACTGGTTGTGAGTCCTGGTGGGTTGGTGGTGAACTTAGGATGAATAAACTTTTCATACGAATATTTTTCGTCATAATGGAACAACTACAATTTTCATGCAGTAGACTGCAACAAGTACAACCCTATACTTTTTCATAGAAGGAAGTCGAGGTGACAGTCATTCCAATTGGTGCACATCATAGGTCAAAGACTTTGAGTTTACAAAATTTTCATCCACAACCCATGAGGCACATTGGAAGAAGAAGTGGCTACATGGTGAGCATATTCTAGGGGTAGTCGATCCAAGGTTAGAATAAGCTAAATCCTTGGAAAAAGGTGTGCACGAGGAAATGTTGTAGAAGGAAAGTCATGGTTGGAATAAGGAGCAGGCCAATTATCCATCGTGACTTGAGGATTGAGGCCATCTAGGTGGAGAAAAACACATAATGGAAGGGCATGAGTTTAGGTTGTGAAGTTTTCATGGAGAGTTGAATGTGTCTATAGAAACCAAGATTCACCAAAGGCCATGAAAATTATGAGTTGGATGATCACACGATGGTGTGGATTAGATGAAACGATCAGTTGAAAAAGTTGAATGTAGAAAAGTCACAATGGGGACAAGTCACACATTGCACAATATGGTGAGACAAGTTGTTCAATGGAGTCATACGAATGGACAAGATAGATCACACAACAGAGTGACGAGACACATGGTTTGAACATTGGTCAAAGATTAAGGGCTTAGAGAGCAGGGTGGGGGAGTTGATGAAGGATGAACCAACTAGGTGCATGATGAGTTCATGACTTGAGGTGAGTTCAAGTGAAGATTGTGTACATGGGTTGGTGGTTTGATCCCTGGTAGGAATCTTGGATGCACTTCCCCAGGATGAATTTGTATTGGGTATTTGTTATATTCTTTGCACCACTATATATAGTGTTTTCTACGTTGTGCCATGCGTGCAGGGGTTCATGGGCAACACCCCCGAGAAATTATTTTTTCCTCAGGAAATGTGTTGCATTTTTGCCTCTCTTTTTGTGTTGCCTCGATTTTCATGTCCATTGTTGGGTGATTTTTTAGAACATGGTTTTTGTCATTGGTTTTATATTTCTGGTTAAGGAATTATGGTTGTTGAATAATCCAAGTCATTGGGTTAGGGTTTTGGATGGAGTTGGCTCCTATATGTATATTGTATTGTAAACAATGTATCACTATGAATGAATATAGAATATGTTGGTTTTCCTGGTTTGGGTTTCCAGGGGAAAAATACATGTTTAATGCATGTATTTTCCATTGTATCTTTTCTGTTCTTTTATTGAAAATCTGTTTGCAACAAAATATTGTATAAGGTTAAAATTTACATTTGGTATCGGAGCTTTGTACATTTGAGAAAATTGAATGATGCTTGCCTACATGATCCTTTTCCTACCCCATTTACAGATGAAGTTTTGGAGAATGTAGGAGGTCAAGAAGATTATTCATTTACATATGGGTTTTCAGGATATCATCAGATAAGGATAGCACCAAAAGATAGATATAATACCACATTTTCTACAGAATGGGGATCATTTCAATATACATTAATGCCATTTGGATTGAAGAATGCACCTGCAATTTTTTCAAGGGTAGTAGTGGTTGCCTTTAAGGAATTTATTCATAAGTTTTTAGATCTTCATTTAGATGATTGTATAATGTTTAGTTTATTGAAGGATCATGTGGAAGTGTTAAGGTTGATTTTAGACATGTGTAGACAATGTCATATTTCATTGAATATTAAGAAATGCATTTTCAACACGTCTTTTCGTATTTTGTTAGGGAATGTAGTGTGTAAAAAAGGTCTACTGGTTGATCCTGCTAAAATTGATATCATAGTGAATTTACCACTACCAAAGTTAGCGTGCCAGTTGAAGAGTACACTTGTTCATACATGGTATTACATGAAGTTTATAAGGGGATATGCACATATTACTGGACCGATGGAGAAGTTGTTGAAGAAAGAAACTAAGTATCAGTGGAATGAATAATGCCAACATATTTTGGATATTTTGAAGGAGAAGATGGTTACTGCGCCAATTTTAGTGTTTCAAGACTGGGAAAAATTATTTCATGTGCATGTGTATTCATCTGCAATAATGCTAGGAGAAGTATTGACACAACCAGGATAAGTTGATATAGATCACCCATTTTCGTTTGCAAGCAGAAAGTTATACGATTCAGAACAAAACTACAATACTATATTAAGAGAAGGATTGGCCATGGCATATGCTTTGTAGAAATTCAGACATTATTTGTTAGGGAAACATTTCAAGATGTTTACAGATCATTCTTCTCTTAGATATTTAGTCAATAATCTAGCGTTGGGGGGAAGAATTTGCAGATGGATAATTTTGTTTCAGGATTTTGATTTTGAATTTGTGGTAAATCCTGGAAGATTGAATGCAGGGCCAGATCATTTGTCTAGGATAACTAATAGAGAAGAATCCTGTAACTTGGAAGACAAATTTCCATATGCAAGATTATTTTTAGTACAGATAGTTTATGAGTATTTTTCTGACATTATTGAGTTTTTGAGTACATGATTTTTACCAAAGGAATTTAATATTGCGTAGAAGAAAAATATGGTGGTGAGAGATGTAGATTACCAATTGATTATAGGTCACTTGTACAAACTTGGTGCAGAATTTTTTTTGAGGAGATGCGTTATGGAGCATGAAAGGCCTATCATTTCAGTAGAAGCACATGAAGGGATTTTTGGAGGACACTATGCAGGAAAAGAAACTACGCAGAAGGTACTGCGTGTAGGATTATGGTGGCCAACAGTTCACAAGGATTCAAAGGAGTATTGCCAACATTATGATTTCTATTAGAGAGTTGGAAATCCATATAGGAGGGATGAGATGCTAGTGAGACCTCAAGTAACTTTGTAAATGTTTGATAAGTGAGAAATAGACTGTGTAGGTCCGTGGAGGAACTACATGGAATCTTCACAGCATATGAAATGAGAACTGAACAAGAAAATCCAGATATAAAAGAAGCAACTTTCAAAGCATCCAAAAGGTCAAAGCAAAAAGGAAAGCAAAAGGAAAAAGAACATAGCAGCAACAGTGACATCTCGGAAGATGATGAAGAAGTGGCCAACTTTGTTAGAAGATTGAATAAGGGAACCAACGACAGATATAAAGGTAAGCTTCCATTGATTTGTTTTAATTGTGATGGTATTGGTAATTGTTCTAACAAATGTCCTCATAAGAAAAATAAGAGGAATGATAAAGATTACTCAAATATAAAAAAACATATAAAGGCGAAAGAACTATAAAGAAAACTTTTAAGAAAATCTTTTGCACCAAAGAAGACATCTCCTCATCACATGAATATGAAGTCAGTGACAGTGAGACTTAAAGAGTTTTATTCATGGAAGTATAAGACTCTGATAAAGAAGACACCGAAGAAGAATATGAAGAGGCATAAGTTGACTACCGAGAAGAATTTTTGATTGTCATAGAAGTTATAAGAAGAGAAAAGAAGAAAAACAAGAAGCTACACGCATAACTAGACAAGAAAGAAGACACTCATGAACTAGAACAAATGATCACAAATTTGAAGGTTTAAATAGAAGAAGATAAAAGAATTGAATAAGCACTCAAAGAACATCTAGAAGAAAGATACATGATCATTGAAAATTTGGAAGAAAAGATTGTCACATTAAGAAAGAATCTTCAAAAGAAAAATATGTAGAACAACTCAAAAGTTTTGGATGACATTATCAACAGTCAAAATCCTTATCATGGCAAGACCGGACTTGGATACAATCAGATAGAAAAGGGATCAAGCTCGAAAACAACAGAACAATAAACATATCCAAAAATTTATGTAGAAACAATCAAAGGCGATAGGAAGACCTACGAGTAAGATTACAAGGACACTCCTTCGTCGAGAAGATTCAGATTTCAGAATCAACGATCAATAGATTGGCCTCGGGAAGAAGAAGTATTCAGAAGAGAAACTCATTTCAAAAGATCTTCAACTCCCTGGTGTCAAAATATTTTTTTTGGTTTATGTTATGCATGCAATAATTTTGGACATAAAGCTATGAATTGCAGAGCTAATGGAAAGAACATAAACAACTTTGAAATTCATACACAAAAAGGTTATCCAAGAAGGCCTAGTGAAACACAAATAAGAAGTTACAACAAGTTTGAATCATTGAGCACTGAAGTGGAATGCTACAAGTGTAACAAATTTGGACACATGGCCAAACATTGCAGAATGACAGTTCCTCCTAGAGAATCACAACAGAAAAACAACAGTGACAAACGAGAACCTCATAAGAGACCATGGATAAGAAAACATAATCAATATAGAAATGAAGAATGCACACACTCTCTATAATCTAAGCAGAAGAAACATGGTCTATATGTTGACAATGGTTGTTCAAAACACATGACAGGTGATAAAGAGAGGTTTCTTACATTAATAAAGGAAAGAAATGGACCAGTCTCCTTCGGAAATGATGATTAAGCTAAAATCATTGGAAAATGAACAATCAGAATTGGAAACAAGAATACCAAGGCAAAAAATGTTCTACTAGTAGAAGATATGAAACACAATCTTATAAGTGTGAGTCAAATGTGTGACCAAGGTCATAAAGTTACTTTCGTTCAAAAAAGTGCGAGATAAGAAAAGAAGGTTCAGGAAAATTGATTGCAACAACTGCAAGAACTTCAAGCAACATATATGTATTAAGTGAAATTGGAAATGAAAAGTGTTTTCTAGGAAAGGAAGATGAAAATTGGCTATGGCACAACTGAATGGGTCACATACACTTTTATAACCTTGTCAAAGTTAGAAAAAATGAAGCAATTAGAGAAATTCCCCAGATCACGAAACCAACCAACACTTTATGCAAGCATTGTCAACAAGGAAAGTAAACAAAGACTAGGTTTAAATCAAAGGAATATTCAACGACAAGACCACTAGAAATTGTGCATACTGATCCAGTTGGACCAACTACAACAAAGGTTTTAAAAGGTGAGAAATACTTTATTTTATTAGTTGATGATTATACAAGAATGACTGCAATTTTCTTTCTCAGGAATAAGTCAGAAGCTTTTGAAAACTTCAAGTTCTACAAGGAAATGGTTGAAAATGAAATGGATTCAAAAATCAAATGTTTGAGATCTGATAATGGAGGAGAGTTCATTTCAAAGGAATTTATGGACTACTGCAATAAGCATGGAATAAAAAGGCAATTCTCCTTTGCTAGGACACCTCAATAGAATGGAGTTATTGAAAGAAAGAACAAGACAATACAAGAAATGGGTCGAACAATGCTAATGGATTCCAAATTGACAGATATCTTTTGGACATATGCAGTGAATACAACGATTCACATTCAAAATAAAGTAATTCTCTCAAACAACACTAACAAAACTTCCTATGAGCTATGGAAAGGAAGACCAACAAATGTGAAGCACTTCAGAGTATTTGGAAGCAAATGCTACATCAAAAGAGAAGATGGAAGAATGAAAAAGTTTGACTCTCGTGTGGAAAAATGAGTACTTTTTGGTTACTCAAGTACAAGGAAAGCATACACGTGTTACAATCTTAGGTTGAACAAAGTTGTGGAAAGCATCAATGTAACAATTGATGAAATAAGTGAATGAGAATTAAAGGATAAAGAAAATGAATCAATGGAACAACTTTACGAAGAAGAAGTAGAAGAGGAAGAAGAAGTAGAAGGGGAATATGAAGAGGATCAGACAGAAGTAGAAGAGAAAGCTCAACAAGTGCCTCCAAAGACATCTAGCAAACGAGTACATAATAATCATCATTTAGATCAGATTATCAGAAACAAAGATGCAGGAGTTGAGACTAGAAGAAGAATCCGTTCACAAAAAAAAATGCACCTAGCACTCTCATCTACAATTGAAACAAACAATTTTGAAGAGGCCAACAAGGATGAATTTTGGAATAAGGGCATGGATGAAGAATTAGATCAAATAGAGAAGAATAACACTTGAGAATTGGTTCCAAGACCAAAGAATAAGTTCATGTGATTGGCACAAAGTGGGTATTCAAAAATAAATTGAATGAAGATGGACAAGTTACAAGGAACAAATCTATATTGGTATGTAAAGGAAACACACAGGTTGAGGGAATTGAATTTGAAGAGACATTTGTCCTAGTTGCCAGAATGGAAGCAATCCGATTTCTTTTAGCTTATGCATGCTCCAAGAATATTAAAGTGTATCAAATGGACGTGAAATCAACTTTTCTGAATGGGGAACTTGAAGAAGAAGTCTACATCGAACAACCAGAAGGATTTCAATTGTCAGAGAACGCATATTACGTGTGCAAATTGAAGAAGACCTTGTATTGTCTAAAACAGGCTCCTAGAGCATGGTACTCTAGATTGGATAAATATCTACAACATGCACGGTTTAGAAAATGAAGTGCAGACAACAACCTCTACATCAAGGTAACTCAAGATAGTATTTTATTAATTGAAGTTTATGTTGATGATATTATTTTTGGAAGCAGTGATGACAGGTTAAACTAGAAATTTGCAAAGGATATGCATAATGAATTTGAAATGTCATTACTTGGAGAATTATCCTTCTTTCTGGGTCTTCAAATACGTCAAAACAACCAAGGAATTTGTATTTCTCAAACTCAGTATATCATAGAAATGCTAAAGAGGTTTGGAATGGAAGATTGCAAACCAATGACCACTCCTATGCAAACCAATTGCAAGTTGAGAAAAAATGATGATTCAAAGTCTACATACCAGAGGCAATACAAGTTAATGATTGGTAGCTTACTATATGTGACAACATCTAGACTAGATGTAATGCAGGCAGTTGGATAGGTGGCACAATTTCAAGCAACACCAAAGGAATCACATGTCGTAGAAGTGAAGAGGATTTTCAGATATCTCAAAGGAACGAAAGAATTTGGATTATGGTATCCAAAAGGAAAGGATCTAGATCACTTATTGCCTACATAGATGCAGATTGGGCAGGTTGCATTGATGACTGACGGAGCACCAATGGAGCACCATTCTACTTGGGTGAGTGTTTAGTATCATGGATAAACAAGAAACAATCATCAGTATACTTATCTATAATCGAAGCAGAATCTATTGCAGCAACAAAATGTTGTACAGAGGTTCTATGGATGAAACAAACTCTGACAAATATTCAGGTTGAGTATGATGAGCCCATTCCAATATATTGTGATAATACAAACGCCTTCAGTATCTTAAAGTACCCGGTGATGCACTCCAAGATGAAGCACATTCCAATCAAGTATCACTTTCTATGGGAACAGGTTGTAGAGAAGAGCATCAGAGTTGAATATGTGGGCACAAAAGAGCAAGTGGGAGACATCTTTACAAAACCGCTTTCAAGGAAAGCCTTTGAGTATCTTCGCCAGAGACTTGGAGTAATTTCTACTCCAAAATGAATGCATTTGAATTCTTATCGTATATGTCTTAGATTTACATGAGGAAGCACCATACAGAGGACAGTTCAGGTCGAGAGATCAGTTTAAGGAAGAGTTCAGTCAGGGGGAGTATCCCCAAGGACAGTTCAGTTAGGGGGAGCATCCCCAGATGGAAATATACCTTTTCCATTGATGAAAAAGAGGGAGATATTTATCAGATGCAGAGCACAGAGGCATGGTTCCAAGGGGAGCGATGGTCACATGAAGAGTATGAGTGATATGACTTCAATATTGCATGACATGACTTCAATATTACATTAGAGTGTTGCCATCAATGCCAAAGGGGGATATTTTTGATTAATTGGGTTGGTTTTCATTGATGTCAACCCTTGAAGAAAGTCTGGTAGCAAATTCAAGTAGCACAAAGGTTTAGGTAATGGACCCAAGTTTGTTTGATGGGTAATGGTATGAGGTTTGATATATTTGCAGGTAAAACTATTCTAAATGGATAGTACATGTCATTCCATTTCTGGTGGTATGTGGAATGCCACATAACTCCTCACTGTTAGAGAGTTATGGCCATGTGAAGTTGGAGAACCCTCATGAGTCATCTAGAAACCCCAAAAGGTCAAAGTAGTCAAAGTGTTTGCAAAGAAGAAATTATTTAAATAATAAAGTGAAGTGATGAGTGTACTATAAGTCAAAGAGGATGCAAAAGAAATTATTTAAATCATAAAGTTAATGGAGAACTTACTAATTATGGAAATTGGTTAAGTTAAGTGGACAAGTGGTTATAAGTGAGTTAACCCTAAAATAAGGAAAGTGGGTTAAGATGGTTAGAAGGTAACCCCTTGAGGAAGCTACATAAAAGTATAAATAAGAGGCAAGGGTCTCTCATTGAAAACACACTTGAATATCATTGAATATCTACTTTTGTGAAAGGTTGTTTGGGTAGGTATTATTGATATAGAAAAATTGCAGCAGAAAAAGTGCGGCAGAAAAAGTGCAGCAGAAAAAGTGCGGCAGAAAAAGTGTGGCAACAAAATTGCAGCAGAAAAAGTGCGTAGGAAAACTATGGCAGAAAAAGTGCGAAAGAAAAAGTGCGGCAGGAAAAGTGCGGCAAAAAAATCGCGGCAGAAAAAGTGCGGTAGAAAAACCACAGCAGAAAAAGTGCGTCAGAAAAATCGCAGAAGAAATTTTCCTAGTGGATTTATTGCAACATAATGCTACAATAAAAAAAAGAGTATGGTTCTCATATGCGTAGTGTTGAATTTATGAATCAAATTGAGGGTTTTCATTGTAAATATGTTGGATGCCCTCTTGGGAGTTTATGGCTTGGTGTAGAGTTGATCTGAGGCAGATCCAATGAAGTTTAGTATTGGTTCATGTTTGAGGGATTTTGGTTGAGGTATGTTGTTGAAGGTATTGGTACAAATAGAGGTTGTATAACAGTGAGGTTCTAACACATGGTTTGAGGTACAGAGTTGTGGTATAGTGTTTGAGGTATATGTGATCAGATCAGATTGGTTGATGAGTATACAATGACAGGTTTCTCAGTGACATATTCAGTTTTTACATTTGAGGTATATGTGATCAGATCAGATTGGTTGATGAGTTATACAGTGACATGTTTCTCAGTGACATATTCAGTTTCTACATTTGAGGTATATGTGATCAGATCAGTTTGGCTGATGAGTATACAATGACAATTTTCTTAGTGACATATTCAGTTTTTACATTTGACACTTATATTTCAGGGCGGTTGGATGGGGCAAGGATAGGTGGTTGTAGACACCTTCCGGTTGTAGCCTCCTTCTAGTTGTAGCCAGAGAATTGGGGAGTTGGAGCTTCCCTCATGTTGTAGCCTAATAAACCAGGGGGTTGAAGTCTCCTTCAAGTTGCAACTGGAAAACAAAGGAAGTTGGTGCTTTCAATGAATATAATTCTTAAAGAAATATAAGAAAAAAACATTTCGTGGTTTTCTCCCGCTTTGGGTTTCCATGTAAAACACTGGTGTACTGTGTATGTGTATGATTGTTCATTTGTTCATTGTTTATTTACTTTGCAACTATTGGATGATAATGCTACATTGATATAACACTTGCATTTTATGGTGAAAAATGATTAAATTTCTTTATTACTGATTCACCCCCTCTCAGTAATTCAACAACCCCTTCTCTATAAAAGGTTATCATATGCACTAATAGAAGTCACTAGCTTATTTCTGAAGCAAAAATCTCTTTCTCTCGTTTTCTCTCTTTGTTCTAGGTTTAGGGTTTTTTTTCTTTCTTGTTGTCTGTTGTTGCTCTATAGCTTCCACCCCAATCTTTCCTATCTTTGAACAATGGCCAGTGTGCTCTCTTCTGGCTCTTAAGACATCCTTTAACAACTGTGCCCTCCTTTGCATGTGCACCCTCATATGCAAGTGCACCCTCCTCTGTTGAGTGCATCTTCTTCTGCCAGTGCGTCGTCCTCTGCAAGTACGCCCTCCTCTGCAAGTGTGCCCTCCTCTGGTGAGTGCACCATTTTCATCAAGTGCGTCCTCCTTTGGTGAATGTGCCTTCTTTAGAAAGTTCTCCCTCTTTTTCAAGTGCACCCTCCTCTGCAAGTGCGTCTTCCTTAGCAAGTGCGCCCTCCTCTGGATCTCTCTGTCTTCAAGAGGGATCACTATGTGAAAAACAAATAAAAATAAAAATGCTTCTAGGATGAATTATTTAAAGAATGAATGACTTGTAATATACTTGATGTATATTACAATGTTCAATAATTACTAATTATATAATCAATATAATAAGTATTATTACTTTAAGCATTATTAAAAAACGTGACTTTACTATATTTCTACAAATTATTTTCCATTTAATAAAACAACAAATTATATATATATATATATATATATATATATATATATATATATATATCTTCCAAAATATACCAAAACAAGTCTAAGAAAAAAAACACTACCATTTTTTAATTTCATTCATATATTTATCATCCTCATCCAACCTTATGGGATTGGATGTGGTTCCCTCCAAATTAGGTTCCTAATGAGATTGTCACATTGTTTTAAATGAAGTTAAAACAATTACACTATCTTTAAAAAAAAATAAAAATTATATAAAACAATCCCATAAATAAAAACAACCAATAATACTATATTTTAAAAAATAAATATTATTGTTTTTTATCAAATTTAAATTTTTATTTATAATTAATATTTTTTATAATCTATAACTTATTATATTTATAATTAATATGGTTTATAATCTAAAAATTTTGTTGATAGTCACTCCAATAATTAATCAACAACATAAGTTTTGGCCACTTTTAACAATTATATAAGTCCTATAACCAATGCCACATTTAAAAATTATATATGTTTGGCCAATATCCTTCCTAGAAAGCAACTCCTACTTTTGCTAAGGCATTGACTATTGGCAAATCTCATTTATTAATGTGGGTAATGAGCCAATTGATGGACAATGACTTTTATGCCATTTCACATGTTAAATCCATCTATAATCAAATTTGATGGACGATGACTTTTACGCAATTTCTCATTTTAAATTTATGTATAATAAAATGTGAAACGATGATATGGTGTGTTTTAGAAAGAACGGTGGAAAACACTCTATTTCTTTGTGTTGGAAAATTGGTTTTGAACATATGGAGATGTTTGACATCCATGACATAGAAAAATAACTTCACGATCCATTTTTTATTTTGCAACTTTATACCAACTTTTTCTGCTACATCGGATATCTACAGAAATACACCATTTCGAATGATTGGACACCAGTTTGTGCATGCTGTGACACCTTATTGCTAATAGCTACTAGCTGTGATCTTAAATCCCATATCAGCGAAGCTTTAAGGCCGAGAGGTATTTAAACCCTCGACACTTACAATTCTTATTTGTTTTTCAGCACTTGAATGAATATATTGGGATCAGAAGATTTAAATACTGTTAGGGGCTACTTAAATCCAGAATGGACAATAGAGCAAGTATGATAATTGTAATGATCACTCTGCAAGATAAAAACAAAGGCATTGTTTCATCCAGAGCTAAAATCATCATTGTAATTGTCACTCCTAGGCTGACAGAAACATGACGGGGGAATTCTGTTCTGTGCGGAAAACCGCCGAGAATCAGAACGTGACGTAAATTACCATTTTCTATGGCCGTTTCGGTCTCCAAGCGCCTGAAACCGTTTCTTGAGAAACGATACGAAACGAAGACCGTTTATGAGAAACCGTTTCGCAGCTACAGACACAAAAATAACGGAGCTTGCAGTGGGTATCGAATATGTAGACAATGATGATGTGCTGTAGCGGGTATCGAATTGTTAATGGGTGGCGTCGACGAGTCTTCTTCGTTCCCCAGTCGGCTTCGATGGAGTGAATACAGAATCCTGCCTGCATTTCTGTTGGGTACGGCGCAGAAAGAGTACCCATTACTGCATAGAAAGAATCATGACCTATTAAGGCAGCTATAAGTTCAGTTACCTGCTCTATCGGTAGGTCAGTTCAGAAGGAACGCGGATAAAGGAGAGTTTTTTTCTTTACCAGGAGTTACCACACATAACATGAGTCAAAACCCAAGTGTCTATCAGAACTGTTTTTTTCCTTTTCTTCAACCTAACCCTAATCAGAACTGTTTTTATCCCTTTCTTCACCCTAACCGTAATCATCATCACGCTGGATGAGTAACATTTGGAATCCACCAATTGAAGAGAAAAGTTCAGGTGGGATTAGCAATTCCGATCCAGGCTCCATAAATGTCAAGTCCAATCTAGCTCCGTTGATAACCTTCGAACTCTTTTTCGAGCAAGTCATCGTTCATTTCACCATGTTTGTGAAGTGAACATAAAAACTATTCACTTCTAACAAAGAGATAGGAAAGTAAGATCACCCTATAGTGTATAGTATATACTAAGTATGATGTATCTATAATAAACAGGGGTATTCTAAACTTTCTAAACGATTTTTTTAACACCTTTGCTTGAAATCTTATAGAAATTGTTAGGTTTTTAGATTTGAATGATTATTTGGGTATAATTTGAGTGTTTTGTTGGTTTTTCAGCATGCTGAATCTATTTCTGCATTCAGAAATAAATTTTAAACCACAAAAAATAGTGATTTCCTACAGATTTACATCACCTGATTTAGGTGAAAAAACTATTTTGTGCAACAATTAGACAATGAATAATAAATCAGTATAGACTTATTTTAACTCAAATTCTAAGAAGCTTTAAAAGGGATCAAATTTTTAGAACTGCAAACTCTTTCTTTTGCACTATAAAACTAAAACTGGTTAAGGTTTAATTATATATATATATATATATATATATATCATTTTTCAAACTTTTTTTAACATTGTAAAACTGGTTAAATTAATATATTTATATGTATATGTTTATTTCTAAAAAAATTAAATCAGATATATACAATTTTCATTTATTTAATTATTTAATTATTATTATTTAGTTAAAGAATTATAATTATAGGTAAAGATGTTATGAAAATTTTAGTATCATTCGCACTATTCTGAATCAATGTATTACGAATTTTCATCCTATTTCATTACAATTTCTCTATTCGGAATAAATATATTGCGAATTTTCATCCTATTTCATTAAAATTTCACCTATGTTAACTATAAATATAAAGGTTGAGGATGGATGTTTTCTTTTAATTATATTTGGTATAAAATAAACAAAGAAAAACGCATTTAAGGAACAGTATTAGAGCTTGGTGATCTCCCAGTCCTTCACTTTTAGTCTTTTAGTTTTGTTGTTTCCTCCTTTTCCTAATTTCTTGTATGCTAAACCTAAAGAGTCCATTTCTCATGAAGTTTCCTGCTTTCCGGAAACCGTTTCCGGTAAGGTAGTTGTGTCTTCCCATCTTCATCGAGAAAGCTAAAACAAGTGCATTGCTGATATGATTGCAACAGAACAGCTCATTATAAAACAAAATGATAATATCAATTATCATTGTCGCAAAAAGTAATTACAAATTTCGGTGGACACTTAATTTAAACTATTTACAAGGCAACTCGATAGCAGTTGTTAAGCTGTAATCAATGAATACAGAACTTTGAATAGCAGTTGTAAATCTGTAATAAAAGGGGTCAGAGCTTTCGATCTCAAAGCTTACACATAAATTGCTTGGGAGGAGGCCTGAGGGACTACGGCTTGTAACGATTGTAAGTTCAAAATCATATCATAACGCCTTGTCAGTGAGGAATACGGTTATCAATTAGGGTACAAAAGGCATGGCACAGCCGGAGAGGTCTAAAATATGCCTCTTTTAGAAGATTATTGAATGGAAATCAAGTTTCTACAAAATATAGTGGACAAATTATGAAGTAATCCATAATATATTTTAATGAAAGTGGCATGGTATTCCACCTGCAATTTTCCGCTATTATGCTTTATGTGTGTGACAACAAAATATTCATATGAAAAAGAAGATAAATCGAGACCAAATATCATATCTTCTAAAACATGCAGGTTAAAGGAGCAAAAACTTAGAAAGTACTGTTATCGAAACCAATTAATCTCTTTCATTATACATATATAACGTAGAACCTGTTCTGCAAGGTGAGAAAGAGGCACAACCCCGCCCTTATAGAATGTCTTGATGCAAACAATTTGTTATAATCCTGTAACATAGTATCTGAGTGTGCAAAAGCAGCAAAAGCAGAAAAAGCATTGATGTTTATATACAACGTAGAAGCTGTTTTCGTTTATACACAACTTAGAATCTATTTTGATGTGAACCATTTGATGTAAACCATATGCTACAGAAATAATCCTATAACGTAGTATCTAAGGGGGTAAAAGCATCCAAAGCAATGAGCTTTATCTACAACCCAGAAGCGAAGCTGTTCTGATGTGAACCATGTGTAACAGATATAATCTTATAACAGAGTACGTAAAGATGCAAAAGCAGCAAAAGCATTGATGTTTATGGGTTTGCGATGGAGATACATTATCAGGGTTGGAATTTGAAATTAATTTTATCGATCCAAATGATAGCTTAGAACATCTAATTGAAATTAAAGGTTAAAACATCTATGAACGAAATTGCATAAATTTTGACTGGCAGTATAATATTTTGACCATTCAAAATACCCTGTACATCAATATATCCTAAATCCTATAGCATAGGATTTAAAGGTGCAAAGCAGCAAAAGCTTCAAAATACCCTGTACATCAATATATCCTTAATCCTATAGCATAGCATTTAAAGGTGCAAAGAAGCAAAAGCATTAAGGTTTATGGGTTTAAAATGCATTTACACGAGTATATTGATAATCTTATAACATAGTATATAAAAGCACGAAAACAACAAAAAGCTAAATAAAACAATATACTTTTTATTTACCAAAGAAACTCTCTAGAATGTATGGAACCATATAAAAAATTATCAAAACAATATACATTCACAACTCTGATTTTATTTATTTCAAAGATATTTCAATCAGTAATGTATTTTTTCTAACAAGCACTTTGCTCATAACTAATATTTTTTAACAAGGATATTTTTTAACAAGGAGTTTGCTGACAATAAAGTACGAGTACATTTGTGTAATAATTAGTAAAAACAATCTTAGTAGATAGCAAAATAATTGAAACACATTAAATTTCCAAGCGAATATAAGCAAAAGTTGTAGAACATCCAGTAGATCAAGAATCCATTTTTCAAACCAGTACAACAACAACTGACAATAGCAAACAGAATATGCCCAAAGACATACTACTCTACTATTCACTACAAGTAGTATAATCTGTATCAGAGTCTCAGATAAATTCTATTGCACTACATATTAGATCAGTGAAGCTGCTCTAATAAAGCTGTCACTGACCTTGTCTTTTGGGGTTAACTTGCAGCTATATCAAAGATATAATTCTGAACACTAAAATCTAAGAAATGAAATCTACCATACCTGTATACAGCTAT
>ML804473.1:9579-30645 GCA_009831015.1 Picea engelmannii
GAAAAAACTTCATTTAGGCCCTCAAAATGGCCCTGGAAGTGAAAACCTGCTAAAAATAGTAAATTGCCAAAATGGTCAGAAAACTGTTTTGAGCCATTTGGAAAAGGTGGGTGGCCCCCAATATCCACCTGGATCATGGCGCCACGCGTCCCTCTAGATCTAATGGTCCTGAACTTACTTGGTGATGTTGTGGGTCCGGGTCCTATATGCTCCCGACACCTCGCGCATAGAGGATATGTTGGAGTTGTTCCTTGTGTCTTGAAATCGTGATGGGCGAAAAGGTGAGGAGCCTAATCGTGCACCAGGTGTCCCCTTTGGATGGACGACTGAGATTGCTTCGTGATACTACGGGCCCGACTCTGGGCGCTTTCGTCACTTCGGGGTTTCGAGATGTGAGATGACGAGGGACTTTTACCCTTCGAACTCCCGAATGTCGATAAGCCGACTAGATCTCGCATTATGTATTGCTGGATCAGACGACCCAGATTTAGTCTTGAAATATAGGTGCTTTCTATGACACTATATATCGGTTAAATTGGTAGCCTTGATATCCCGATGACCGTTGATCTGTTCTTATGGATGAATCCGGGCCATTGACAACGTAATTTCACCCACTCATTTGATTGGAAGCCATAAAATGAGATTTTTCCATGCTGCGCTCGGGCGTTTCTCATGCAACTTGAAGACCCGAATACCCTTGTGCCTAGGACAAGAAATGTCACTAACATGTGGAATCCATCTGGGTTCCTCAAGTTTATATGTACATGTTTTACACTGGTGGCATTTATTGTGATTTCCATTCACAAAATATGAGGAAGCACTTGAAGGGTTTCCTTGGGGAAAACCTCATAGGGAAACCTAAGGATGCTTCCCCACATTCATTACATCCCTAGTAAAATTATCTATGTAGATTAGTGAAATGTGGGGAAACCCAAGGGATTCTTCCCCATATTCATGGATGGCATCCTCAGTAAACTCGTCATCATATACTAGTGAACCTCACCCAAGAGGGTTCAAGCCTGACACCTATTGGCACAAAACTATCCAAATGCTTAGTAACATTGGTGATAATCAGTTGAGCTATTCCCTTGGGTTACACACACACACATCGATTTTTATATTTCTAGCCTCTTACTAAAATGGTCGAGCTTCCAATAAAGAGAATCAAGTAATGCTTCCAAGTCACTAATCAACTGATTGGAACTACAAGAAGGAAAGTTGTTGATGCTTTAATTTGAAATTTGAAGACCCTACAAAAGCATCTAGAAACAACAATAGCCTTTTTGTGGAAGATCAAAATTTCTCTCTTTTCAATAAAGAGCCAAAACCACCAATAATATAGAACCATTATATTAGATTGAGGCCATTGTCAACAATTCAAAGATTTTTTACCTTGTGGAGAAAGGAAAGGCTTACAAACAACAACCCTAAAGCATAAACTTAAATTTCTTTTCACTAGTAAATATAATGTTTTTCCTCATTGTAATGTCTTTTTTATTTTTATCTTTGACTCTCTTTTTTTTCCAAGAAAAAAAGTATATTTGATATTTCAAGAAGAAAACAAAACATAAATAGAAAGGTGCCATTCCAACACTCCCGAGAATAAGGTCTATCTCCTTCTTCAATACTATAATATTAAAAATATCTAAAAGACCTACTTATACATTTATCCAAAATGATTTTGGCATCAATTGCTAAAGCAATAAATTATGACTAAGAGTTAATGAACTCTACTATAAATTTCTAAAAACATCACTATTTTTCAAAACTAGACAAATTTTCCACTTTTCCATAGTCCTTTGGTACAAGGTCAACACTGCTTCAAGAAAAAAATCTTCTTCCAATGTTTTTGTTAAGACCGACTATCCTTCTTAAAGGGGTAGAGCTTCCTTAAATAGTTTATCAACCTTCCCATTTAGTTCTTTGAAGACATGTTGGAAAGTGACAAGAACAAACATATATCTTACCTGTCTTATCTTTGACATCTTAGGATATTTATACAATTATGAGTTAGTTAAGATCAACTTGGTCTAATGTGTCTTTAGGTAAAGTGGGTTTCTTTAATGTGCATTTGTAGTTTTCAAATCTCTCGGTCATGATTATGTTCTAAACATAAAGTGATATGATGATTCATCTTCTCCTTGATACTAATAGCACTTGATTTGTAGTTTAACACTTAATTGGTCCATGATCTCTATTTAAATAACATGAAGGATCATTTGTTAAGGATTGTTTGTGAGAAACTCATATGAAAATTATTTTCCTTTTGCATTAATATATTGCCTCAAGTGGTCACGTTGGTTGGGGCACTGGATTGTTCCCCTAATTGAGGGTTTTAACCATGTAATGCATTCATGTACTGATCTTTGATTTGTATGTGTGAGTGGTTGTCTTAAGAATTCGACCTATGTGGAAATACCATGTTTATCAAACATGGTATCAAAGAACTTTGGAAGACACACTTATGTTTTTTATTGAGATCCTAAACACATGTCACTACATTCATCAAATGGATTTTGGATTATGTTTTTTATCATCATTTTGGGTTGAGAGGACCGTTCCAATGCATTTGGAGAATTTTTTTTTCAGTTGGAAACCTTTTTTTTCACCTAAAAAAGTTTATGTTTGCCCAAGATACAACCATTTATATCAGACCTAGAGGTTTATAATTCCATTTCATTTTTTAAATATCTATTTAATTCCATTTTAATATTTCATTTTGGTTTTTTATTTTTTAATCTTTATTTGCTCTCTTTCCTATCTACATATGATGTTTTCCCCACACCTTGTGTGACCTTGGAAAATTAGAAAAAGAGTAGAAATTGTTTTCTTTTATATGTATTCTCTTTGCCCCATGCCTTGTGTAATCTTGAAAAATAAAAAAAACATTAGTCAATTTCAAGGCTTTAGAGAACAATTCTTTTGAGAAAGGAAAGTGCATAAAAATATGATATATTGATTCTTCATTTAGTTTTCATAGAATACAACTACCTAGAGCTTAGCATGTCCTCTTTTTGCAACTACCAAGATAGAACTTTATTAGATAAATCTAACCATAAAAATATCATTGTCTTTAGAGGGAATTTCAACTTCCAAATGGACTTCCACCACCATATCTTTTCTCCTACTTCTTCACCTTCCATCCTGACCTCATATCCCAATTTTTTTGTATACATTCTTGAAGCTTTATTCTTTGACTATATAATAACGTCATATCTATATTTAATTATGATATCACTGCACTTCATCTTAAAGATACACTGCTTCCACTCCTCTCCAAGTTCCCCTTGAATATCTAACTATAAATTTGTTTTCCATCCTTGGTTCCATATAGAACTATTACCTTGATTTGTTGCATTGTAAATACTATATATCTCTAGATTACATAGAATTTGCATTAAAGGTCTAGATAGTCTAAAATTTCTTGTACATCCCATCTAGGGATCTTACCTTGTCTTCACTTTATTTACTCTTCCCGTATTCCACACCAAACACTTCCCAATCAATAAAAATTATTTCACCTAATCCTTCCAGATAACATAGGCTCCTCCAACAATATTTCTAATTCATTCCTCAATTATCCTTGAGGCTAAATATTTTGCGTTCATAATTTCTCCCCAAATACCTTCATTTTCCAACACTCTCCACATGCTTTTAGCACCCATAATATGGCCAAACACATGTGTATTTTTCAAGCTCCATACTCTAGATTCTTTTGGCTTCGCAAGCTTTTTCCATTTTATCAAAGAAATACCTTCATTTTCTCTTTTACCCATACACAAGAAGTTGAAACATTTTTTCCTTATTCGAATGTGGGCTAGAGATAGACAATAAACTAAAATCCCCTCGAACGCTAATTTAAATAAAGTCAACTTGCCCCTCTATATAACACCAACTTGTCACCCTCCCTTCTATCTTTTCATAGGGCCAATAATAATCTTTAATTCTATAATCATTTGGTTTTAAGAAAAAAATGAGATATTTTAGTCCAATTTCAAAGGGGATCGAAGTAAAGGACAACACCTCAAAACTTTGTCTTTCTTTTTCTTCCCCAAATCCATTGAATAGAGTTGAGGACTTATGGGTATTCACCTCCATCATTGTATATTTACAATAAAGTTCCATAGTTTCCTTAAGCTTTATTGTTTCTCTTATTGATCCCAATCCAAACAAAATAACATCATATACAAATAATAAATGAGATAATGATAAAGAGTTTACCATGTTTATTCCCTTGATCATCCAACTTACCATTCTACTTAATCATTGAACAACCACAAAAAATATAAAGGGAGACATCGAGCATCCTTGCCTTAGTCTCCTAGTAGCAAAGAAAAATCTAGAAGCTAAACCATTTATCATCATTACAAATGAAGCTAAAGAAAGGAACCCCATTATCTAGTCAATCAATTTTATTCCCATTCCTATTTGAAATAAAATTAATTTGAGATATAGCTAACTAACTTTTTCATATGCCTTAACGAAATCCAATTTTATCACCATAGCTAGATATTTTTTAACCTTTATTGTATGAAAACATTCTTGTGTTGTGCCCAATACCTCATGGATTTTCCTATTTTGAAGAAAGTCAAACTACCCTTCCTAGATGAAATAAAAAAAAATACCTTTTAATCTATTGACCAAGATATTTGTTATAATTTTATACACTGATTTACATAAAGAAATGGGCTTATAGTCTTCAAAATATTATGGATCATAATTTTCTAGAGTCAAAACTATGGATATAACATTCAAAATCCACAATACTTTTCCTAATTCTCTAGACTCCTCAATAACTCTCAGGAAATCTTCTTCAAGAAATCATAGAACCCAACATAAGATTTTGTTATCCATCCATCCAAACCTATACTCTTTTCTTTTTTGAAAGAATACATGACTGCTTTTAGTTACTATAAAGTTACTTATGTTTCTAAATCCTCATTTTGCTATTCATCAATCATCCTTGGGAAAAAGGAAGCAACTTTTAGTATCTTAGCTATGTTGGATATAGGAGGTTCTTCAAATAATTGTTTAAAATGATAAACTCCTTCCTCTGCTATTTTCATAAATGCTCTTACCTTATATCCATTCTTTTCTTGATCTCTTGAATAATATTTATATTCTTTCTACGTTTTGCATAATTCTATAAGAACTTAGTGTTTTCAACTCCCCTTTCCAGTTATATGGCCCCGATTTAACCACCTAATCCATTTAAATTCAATCTTACTTGGATCAAGGAAGAATGTTTCAAACATTTCGTTAATTAGAATTGGAATAAATTTGATCAAAATTTAGGTGAAGCGACTATGTGCAAACAATAAAAAAAAATATTGTGCATGAATGGGAAAAAAAATTCCTTAAAGACCAAAAAGAGTTAAGAGAGACAAAAGAACATTCCAAGGCATTCTTTTAGAATAATGAAGGAGGTATATTAACAAAAGAAGAAAAAATATAGTTAAATAAGTTAAAAGGAGTTAAAAGGAAATTGTTGGAAATAAAAGAAGCATAATGGAGATTGAATGCTCTTCCTTTTCGATTTGAAGTAAAGTGGGTAGGTGATGCAACCTTCCTCCTTATACTACCCTTGATTTTAATCTCTTTGTTTCCTCCATTATCTTCTCTGCTACTAAATATATCTAAATACTTATAAATCCCATCCTTACCACTTATATAGTTCCTCCATGTTGGAACCAACTAGGAGGATCCACATCACAAAGACCAGTATCTTCAAACATTTAGGAGAAGTAATCAAGCAAAGGGTCCTTCCTAGCCCCCCAAACTTCCCTACCTTCACTGGTAATCTTAAATCACCACCCAAAACAATATTTTACTTTCTAATCTTGCCCAAGATTTTGAAATTGTCCCAAAAGGACTTTCTTATGCATTGTTTCTGTATAAATTAAAAATCGAGAACACCTTTTTCACTTCCTTTGAACGAAGATCAATTTAAAAATTTGCATTTAGAAATGAAAAGTTAATAATTTTCATATTTTCCTTCCAAACTATTACAATTCCTCTCAACCTAACCTATATATCTAAAGAACAAAATGACCATTCTTTATGACAAGAGGATAAAATGGCTTTTGTTTGGATTTTTCACACACATTTTCTTGAAACATTATGACATATGGTTTATAGTTGGAGAAAAACATTTTTAGGGTTAAATTATTATGGGCACTCTCCATCCCTCTCACATTCAAAGATAATATTATCATGGGGTAAGCCTAATAGAGGTGCTTCGTTTTATAAGGCCACACTTAATGGTCATTTTCTTGACTTATTTGACCTCTCTTTTAGCTTTCTTCTTTGCTTGAATTATTTGACCAACTATAGAAGAATCATTTGGTTCTAATATCATACCTTCTTCTATCCCTATATTTTCTCTCTGATAATTATCTTCCCATGGTCTAAGTTTATATCTAGTTTGGTTCCTCCCTTCCAACCTTAGATTAATTTCTTCCATCTCTCGTTTTACATTACTCCCCAATGGAATCACCTTTGAATTTTGATTCCTTGTTTTTATCTGGGAAAATATTTAAGATCTCTCCCTAAGACATCAGGGTTACTAAATTATTTCGTCTTCTCTCTACCTCCAATTTTTTTAATCCCCAGATGAACTCAATGCTTGGAAATTCTTTATCTTACTTTCTATTGATATTTTTATTTTTGAAGAAAATTGAGAACCAAAAGAAGGGGAATTATAACTCTTACCCTTTTATAATGGATGATTGGAATATTAAGTCTTGATTCTATTGTTGCTTATCCCATCTTCCCCTCATCACAATTGTAACTTGAACTTTTCTTTGCTTCTTCTATTTTTTTTTAATCTATCCAAGTCAACACCATTTTTCCTTTCTTTCTATATTAGAATTAACCTCTTTTGTTTCATCACTTCTTTCCATGTTATGCACTTGAGTCCCCAATGGAGTCCTTTCTCTTTCCTTCCAGATCCAGTTCATTCCTAAACTTAGAAAATATTTTCACACATGATCAGTATTATGGCACTTCAAACATCTAAATGACGACTTCTGGTAATCCAAAGTTTGGATAAATTTCCATTTACTCCATTTTATCTCCATTTCTTCCACACACCTTTCCAGAGTTTAATTTCCACAATTATTTTGATTACCTTCCTATTTATCAATGAATTAAAGTTAGCCTCCAAGTCTATGAACTTATCAAACCCATCCCCTAAATCCTTAAATGTACTTTTGTTTCATAATTCCAACAACAACCCATGCAAATTTACCCAAATTGAGTGAATAAACACAACATCCTTCCAAGGATCGAACCCTAGTCTCCATTTTCTTAGACCAAGCAAGGAAATCCCCCATAAAAACCTCTGGGTAAGGATTCTTCCTACATCTACTTTCTATCAAAACTCAAATGTGAGCCATCCTATAATGAGTATATGAAACTTTGGATGGTATCCTAAAGTCTCTAACCAAGCTCTTTCCATCCATAAAATCAATTAATCTTTCACGACCTTCTTCCCCATGTAACACCCNCCCCCCCCCCAAAAAAAAAAAAAAAAACTTATTTATCCCTTCATGATATGATAGATTTCCTTCTTCTTTTACTCTTTGATAAGCTCTAGTTAGTTGGGATTCTTTTCCTTCCAATTTCTTTATCACCTCAACTTGCTAATTCTACCTGAGATAAGGTTCCACAATGAAATATGGGAATGAATCCTTGATTAAATGGAATCCATTTCCAATTATTATATGCCTTCCATTCTTCATCATTCTAATTTAGGGTTTATTTCCCACCTACCTAAAACAAAATGTCCTCCCCTCCTCGAGCCAATCAACATTTACTCCCTTACTAAAATATATTCCTACATTCATTGTTTGAATATTGGATTATAACTACCTAAAATCACCAACAATATTTTACCCTAGTTCATATTTGAGGTTTTGTATCTCTAAATCATTTGATTTGTTCTCCAAAAAAGTTGAACCGACCAATGCACTAAGTGGGTCTATTTCCCCTATTTTACATTTGTTAATTTCTTTGTTAAAGACCTTAAAAACTTTACATATCTCTAGTAATTCATCCCTAGAGCTGAAAATAGACTTCAAAATTTCCTTCTCCCCATTCTCTATATAGTTTACTACCTCCTCCTCCATGACCTTGGGTCATTCATCATCTATATTTGGCTCTTATGTTTGTAGTTGCATTTTTTATTCCACAAGTGTTTTAGCATTCTAAGTTGGACTCTCAAATGATTTTTTGTTTCAAATTACTTTCATTTGATTAACATATTAGTCGTTCTTTAATGGCATCCTCTCACCCCTAGTTATAATGATAAATAAAGACCTATTTGAAGGGATACTAACCAAAGAATGTTGCAATTGTAGTTGTCTCTAATATAGAACAATAGATTTAGTTGTTAAAGGCACATAGTGTGAGTAAGAATTGAATTATGGTAAAACAAAAAAATGGTGTAGGTAAAATGGCTTGTTAAGAGATGTTGACTCGTAAACTCGCCACTAGTAACAAAGCTTGCAAATAGTTGCAAGGCATATTAAATTTTTTATTATTTAAATATAACTACTAGGTGGGACCCTCTAAGGAGAAAATAAAAAACGTTTAATTTCAATTATTCCTAAGATGAAAACATTTCTAATTTGCTGAGAAAATATATAATCATTTGTTGGTTTTGGTCTCATCTTTGGACTTGATGTGTAATGATGTCTCAGTTTTTCTTTCTTGACTATTTTTAAAATCTGCTATAATTTCACATACAATAATTTTTATTTTCTTTTGTTAAAACACATATACATAAACTAGCATCAAGCCCAAGTACATATTTCTTGAGGGATGATGGATATTTTTGTTAAGGCTATAAACTAGGGTAATAATCCCACCTATCTTGCTTTAGAACAACAAGATTAAAAAATGTTGGTATAAGGAATTCCATTACTTTTTCATCAACATTTATTTGGTGACCATACTGGGGAATTTGTCCATAATTCTCTGGTATTTGTATTTTATTTTATGTATTTAGTTTTCTTTATTTTTCAGATTTAATGAATTTTCCTATTGTTCGACAACCTAACATTGGAGATGGTTTAGAATATTAGACTAGTGTTTCTTGGACTATGTTTAATTTGATTTTACAAACTTCTCACATTCTTTAAGAAATTCATCGTTCTTGGGAAGTTATTGCTAGAGACGTTCGAATTCGTGAATAGTGGGAATCCAAACAAAGGAAATCCCATAATCAGCCTCCTCGATAAGAGGTTTTCATATGTCCTCTAAGTCTCTTTCTTCTCAAATAACAAGAGGTTTGTCTCCTGAATTTCTTCCATTATTTGAAGTGGGAAGAAGAAAAGTTGTCCTAGAGAGTCTGCAACCTAAACATCAAAGATCTTTATATGATTCTTCTAGTTCATCAATATCTTTAATTCCTACTTCCAAGATGGCATATTCTGGTTCTTCTTCTAGTTCTAGTTCATTAATTTCTTCACAAAGCTCTTCCTCATCAATAATTGGTAGTATTTATAGTCATCACATCCCAATTCAATCCATGACAAATCCCGCTAAGTTATTAAGAAATTTGGTTTATTCCAATTTGAAGAAGATTCAACCACTACACCATGGCATGTATCTTCACCATTAAATCTTTCTCCAACTACAAATCCCCTTCCTAAATTTAAGGATCATTTACCTAAATTCTCATGGAATGGAACTATTTCTACTAATGAACATTTGGTAGCATTTTGTAATGCTTGTAATAACATAGCTACAAATGACAATGACACTTGCATGTACTTGTTTGTCAATTATTTAGAGGGAAAACCTGTTGCATATTTCTTTTAACTACCTCAAAAAATATTTTCAACCTAGGATGATTTAATTTATTGGTTCAAATCAAATTATGGGTAGCCCAAAATCTCGATAGATTATTTACGAGAATATAAAAATATTTTCTATAATCGGAGTGAAACAATCAAGTCATTTAATCTTCTCTTCACTAAGTTATAAAATTAGATCCCCGAACTAATTCAGCCTCAAAATCAAGCTGCTTTTATGCATTATTATAATGTAGTACCCTCTTCTTATTGTCATATATTAGAGGAGAAAAATGTGTAATAACCTAAATTATTTAATTCCAATATTTCGTACAATTAAACATGTAATTCCTTTCAATTTGCATAAATAATTCATTCACCAGCATCTAAGGAACTCAACAATTCATCAATAAAAAATACCTACTTTTGATGCTAAATCCTGCTGCTCCGTTGGTCCAATGATGAAGTTGAAACTGTGTCAAACACTGCCCAAAACCGAGTTTTCCTCCCTGCTAGATAGGAGTAGCCTGTCCGTCTCCCTAGCTCCAGGATACTGTAAGGATATCCTGGCCCCTGTGCCCAAAACCCCCAGCAAACCGGTGCCCCCTGCTTCTGATTCACCAAAAACTCCTCACACCAGAGATCTCCACAGAAAAATATATCCTCCTCCTCAAAATGCTTCCTCCTCCAAAAAGCATGATCCTCCCCGTAAGACTCTTCCCCATCATATCCTCCTTCACCAACTCTCCTCCCCCTCATTAATTTCTTTATCTCCCCCTTTAATATCTTATCCCTTTCTTTAATGTCTTATCCCCTCCTGCATACGTAAAGCATTTAATGAAATAAATTGAAATTATTAAGCTCCTTAAATTTATTACCCATGTCATTGAATGTGATATGTAATTAATTAATCAAAAGTTATAAACAATTAATTAATAAATAAATATTTAATCAATATTATTGATGCTAATCATTGTTTAATTAAAACCATATTAGGACAATTAATTATCTAATTAATTTTACTTAATAATCCCTAAGCATATATTCAACTAGGGTTGTTACATACTCCCACCCTTCAGGAAACTTCGTCCCAAAGTTAAGGTATCTCGTGGTACAAAGGAAAAGAAACATGGTTCACACATTCATAACAAATAATCGACACTATTAGTAAGTAAGCCAAGAAAACTCATACATACTAGTGTACATGTACAAGAAATGCATGTGTAGCTAGTACATACAAGTCTCATGAATGTACTAATAATCAATAACTATCATCCTTTAGTAATTTAGGTATGCATCCAATCCAATCAACAAGACTAGTCTTTTATAAAAAGACAACAACCAATCAATTTTTTGAGAAAGCCTTTAATTACAATTATCCAGTTCGACAATTTTATTTAGACAATTGTGGTTTAGTTACGTAATTATGAATATTCATATATACACATTTTCTTTTTAGAAGGGGAAAACATTAAATTTCACCATCAAACAAATCTCCATACTTTCTCAACTATTTCTACTCATCCTTCCTCCCTAACTTACTTCCATCTCCATTCCTATCCTTCCTCTGCCGGACTATCTTGGAGCATCAACTATATTGACCTAACTCCAAATAGAACCCATAAGCGGAAGTGTCACTATCTCGACCAAGCTTCCCCATTAGGCAACTGATAGTCATCATCACACGTCCTAGGGAGCGTGGGCTAACACCATCCTCCCATGACTTCAGGTTTCGGAGGATACATGATGGGAAATGCCTCCACCCCTCCTAATCATAACTAGGGTCCACACCCTACAATGGAATATACAGTGTCACCGTGTTGCTGGGAGGCTTGTCATCATTTATTCAGTTTTGGGCAGTCTCATCACCTGAAATCCTGCACTGGTTCACATATCATAACAATGCATCCAAACCAATATAGTCTCATATACAAATATTCATACCATAATGTTTCTCGGATAGTGGTCATGACATCCACTTTCATCATCACTATCCCCTTGGCTATTTCATAGCCCATAACCTGCAGATTAGTCTGTAACACAACCTCATATATTTCTGTGCATTATCATCATGTAATTGCAAGCAATCATCATTTCAATTCGGTATCCGTGTACCAACAACTTAACATCGAGTTTTCAAGTTAGAATTAGATCTCGTAATTCAATTTCGACACCCATTCATAAGATTATCATTTACCAAATAGATTGCATCATATCCAACATCATTCGAATAGCATTTAGACATTCATAAAATTTACATTCTCACAATATGTCGCATCATATACATCATCATCAATAACATTTAAACATTCGTAAAATTTACATTCACATAGTAGATCGCATTATATACATCATCACCAATATCATTTAAACATTCATAAAATTTACATTCACATAGTAGATCACATTATATCCATCATCATCAATAACATCTAAACATTCATAAGTGTTCATACATTTTAAAGTTTAAGTGTATCATTTAATAGTTTCATTGTGAAGAGAAAATAATATAAGTAGGCCTCAGGTAATCCTGGCTATCTAAGTCAAAAGGTGGTGTTACATACACCCAATCTTCGAGAAACATATTCTCGAGGTGGTCAAAAAAGTGAGGGATAGTCTCGTCGTAATGTCTCGGCATCTTCCCAAGTAGCAGATCCTGGAATATACTTGTCCCATTGGACCTTAACTTGGTCTACTAGACGGTTCCTGAGTTGTCGGACTCTATGGTCCAATATGCATAACGGTTCTACCGTGAGGGTTCCCACGTCTGATACCTGCAATTCCTTCCAATTTAGTTTATGTGATTCATCAACAACATAATGACATAAAATAGATACATGAAATACATTATGAGTTTTATGCAAGTGGGGTGGCAGTACAAGATGATAGGCAACAGGTCCAATTTTCTCTTGGATTCTGAACGATCCTATAAATCGGTCCTATAAATCGAGGTGAAAAATTTGTCCCCTTCCTGAACCATATGGTACTCTTATTAGGCCTGATATGAACGAAAACATGGTCTCCCACCTCATAACGTCGGTCGGTCCTGTGTGCATTTGCATAACTTTTTTGCCTAGCCTGTGCTTCCTTTAGTCTTTGCCTAATCTGAATCACCTATTCCTCCATATCTTGAATCAATTCTAGCCCAACTGTTACTCGGTCTTCTAGTCTATCCCAACGCAACGACGTTCTGCATGGCCTTCCATATAGAGCTTCAAAGGGAGGCATTCCGATGGAGCTATGAAAACTGTTATTGTAGGCAAACTCTACCAAAGGTAGGTACTTCTCCCACTAGGTTTGATTATCCATGACATACATCCTAAGCATGTCTTCCATGACTTGATTTACTTTCTTAGTTTTCCCATCTGTTTCAGAATGATAAGATGTGCTTAAGTTCAACTGAGTCCCCAACGCTAACTGCAAACTTGTCCAAAATCTAGAAGTGAATCTGGAGTCCCTATCTAAAATGATCTTCTTAGGTATCCCGTGCAAATGGATAACCTCGTTTACAAACACACATGCCACATCAGTGACATCGTAAGTGTCTCTAACCGGAATAAAATGAGCACTCTTGGTTAAATTATCTACTATCACAATAATGGCATTGTGTCTATGAGATGTGAGTGGAAACCCCACAACAGAATCCATAGAAATGACTTCCCATTTGGACATAGGAACATCATGTGGTTGTAGGAGGCCTACTGGGTGATGGTGGTCGGCTTTCATTTGTTGACACTCTAGGCACTTGGTGATGAAATGGAATACATCGTGCTTCATGCCTATCCATAAGAAGAGCTTCCTCATGTTTGCATACATCTTCTTCACACTCGGATGTGTACAATAAAGTTCTCTATGGGATTCCTTTAGTATGATGCTTCGAATATTCCCATTTTCAGGGATGTACACCCTTCCTCGATATCTCAATAGTCCGTCCGCTTCCAGACTATATCCTTCATACTTTGGATCTAACTACCTCCCGCTCTATAGGTTTGAAGTAACCTTTAAATACCAACTGTCTCCTTGGAGTTGTGTCAACACATGTTCCTTCAGATTGACCTTTAAGGGTACCAAGGAGAAGATACCTGGTCTCCTACTCAAGGCATCTGTGACCACATTTTCCTTTCCCTTGATGTACAAAATACCAAAATCGTACTCACTCATAAACTCAATCCATCACCTTTGCCTGGAATTCAGATCCCTTTGGGTGAAGAGATGTTTCAAACTTTGATGGTCCGTTTTGAGCTCAAAGTTTCGGCCTACAAGATAGTGCCTCCAAAGTTTCAGAGCTAGCATTACAACTGCCAACTCTAAATAATGAGTCACGTATATCTCTTCATGTTTCTTCAACTTCCTAGATGCATAAGCTATCACTCCTCCATCCTGCATTAGCATGGCCCCCAACCCTTTCTTCGAGGAATCCATGCAGACTGTGAAGTCCTTTTCCATATCCGGCACTCGTAGAATTGGCGCACTAGTTAGTAACCTCTTAAGCTCAATGAATGCACTACCACATTCTTCATTCCATTCATACCTGACCCCCTTGTGCTGCAAAGTGGTGATGGGTTTCTCTATTTTTGAGAATCCTTCCACAAATCTCCGATAATAACCTGCTAGCCCCATGAAGCTTCACACCTCATGGGCATTTTTTCGGCACTGGCCTTTACCTTTTCTGGGTCCACAGAGATTCCTTCGCCGGAAATGATATGACCTAAATAGTGAATCTCTTTATGGAAGAAGGAACACTTCGACAACTTCCCATACAATTTGTTCTCTCTAAGGTAGGACAACACTACTCGTAAGTGTTCCTCATGTTCTATTTTGTTCTTGGAATAGATGAGGATGTCATCTAGAAAGACTTGTAAAAAACGATCTAAGTACTTCCGGAATACGCCGTTCATGAGGCTCATGAATACTGCTGGTGCATTGATCAATCCGAAAGGTACTATGAAAAACTCGTAATGTCCAAACCGAGTTCGAAAGGCGGTTTTTGGGATGTTGCCTTCCTTAATCCTTAACTGATGATACCCTAATCACAAATCAATCTTTGAGAATACCGCTACTCCTTTCTTTTGATCAAAGAGGTCATTTATTCGTGGCATCGGGTACCTATTTTTCACTGTAGCACGGTTTAGGTCCCTGTAGTCTATACACAGTCGTAAGGATCCATCCTTCTTTACAAATATTACTGGTGCACCCCAAGGTGAGACACTGGGCCTTATTAAACCTAAGTCCAATAACTCTTTCAGCTGCATTTGCAACTCACAAAGTTCCGGTGCTGTCATCTGATACGGAGTTTTGGAAATTGGTTCTGCACCAGGTTTTAGCTCAATAGTAAAATCAAACTCGCTCTCAGGAGGTAACCCTGGTAACTCATTCGGAAAAACATCCTTAAATTTTGACTATACCGGGTACTGATCCAATGAGGGTCCCTTCCTTTTGTTCACTGCTTCCACTACATAAAGTCGACATTCTTGCCTCAAGCATTGCTTAACCTTCATAGTTGATATAAAGCGTAATGACATTTTTCTCCGTACACCCGGGATCTCTACTTGTCTTCCCTCATCGTTGACACAAAGCACCCTCTTTGTGAAACAATCTACCAAAGCTTGCTGAGCTGCTAACCAATCCATTCCAATGATTAGGTCATACGCCCCGAGAGAAGTGACGTATACCTTCAACCTGGTATTACAAACTCCTAGGTCTACTATACAATTATCAATGCTAGGTCCTACCGCCTGTTTTTACCCCAAAGCCATCTCGACTTGTTTAAAGTCATCATGCTCGTAGGCTGCCAACCCACTCTTTTCTAATGCAGATGGTGAAATGAAACTATATGTCGCACCAGAATCAAATAAAATCTTAACATTGATATGATTTAGCGTATCTGATGACTCCACCACTGTGGATTGATGTTTGGCCTGGCGATTATTAACTGCTGCATAAATCTGGTGGCTGCTACTTGCTCTTCACATCGGGGCCTTACCTTCTCTATGTGCGAATCCTGATTGTAACTCTGGGTAGTCACGCTGGTAATGGGGTCCTCCACATCCCCAACAGGTAACACGAGATTGAACCTCCGCACTGTTATGTGACTGTCTCAGAAATGAGTTCCTTCCCCTAGAACCCCTGCCCCTACTAGCTATTCCCTAAGATGGTTGTGGACTTGTCTGCGTCATTGGCGATGAACGAGATGCTGCACTGGCTGCCATTGAAATCCCTGCAGCTACTGTCCTTGGCGTGACTCTGTTACCATATGGAGGTGGCCTTGAGCTCCCTTCCCTGGGAAATGTCCTAGGGGCCTTCTTGATGAATCCAAGACGATGCGAAAAGGTCAACCTCGTACCTCCATTCAAGTTCATGTGTTCTTCCGTGTAACGCACATTTTCCACTGCTTCTGCTACTTAAGACGATTTCCACATCCGCACCATAGCTCTGATCTTAGGGTTTAGCCCATAGATGAAGTATTCTGCTTGTCATTGGTCATTATCCATATACGAAACATATTTGACCAATTCCATAAATCTGATCTCATATTCTTCTACAGTTCTGTTTCCATGTACTAAGGCATGAAATGCCCCTACCTGTTGTTCCTCATAGTAGGATAGCAGATATTTCCTTCAGAACCTCTCCTCAAAAAGTTCCCAAGATATTGTGTCTGGGGTAAGATGCAATTGTTTTTCCAGGTTACCCCACCAGTTCAAGGCACTGTCTCTTAACTGAAAAATTGTGATATTCTCCTTTGAGTTGGATGCATAGTCCCTTAAGGAAAAACACCTTGTCATGCCTTCCAACCGCACTTCTGCGTGTTCATTGGTGCGACCCTCGGCAAACTCTGAAAGTTTGATCTTTTGCAATTCTCGAGTGATGTCTTTGGGTGGAGGTCCTCCCCCTGAATCCCTTGACACTTCTGGATTACCTGTTCTAGATGGCAGGGGTTCCACTTTGGTCCCTGCTAGTTGTTGCCCCTTTAAAGTCTCATTTATGGCCTCCAACGAGCGTAGTATGAGAGCTAGTTAGGGCGATGGTGGTGGCGGCACTGACGGTGTTGGCAGTGCCTGCGACGATCCTCCCCTGCCTCGATTCCCTCGAGTCCTGACCATCCTGTATGCTTTAACCTGTATCAACCAAATTTGTTAGGGTGAGTTCAAGGGCATTTCAAATTGGTGCTACTCAAACTAGAAATAGGGTTAGGCGTAAGTTTTTCTTTTACTTGTCTGTAAATAGACATCACTCTCTTTAGGGGATTGGCTAGGTTAGGGTTAAAGCATCTAAGCTTGATTTCTTTGCCTAAGAAAACTGTTGACTCCCTTGCCCGGTAGCTATGCTATCCTTGTGCCATACTCGCCAATTCCTCTAGCTTACTTTTCTAGTGTGTATGCTACCTCCTTCCCGCTTGTCCTAGTCTAAGTCCTTTAAACTTTTTGCTTACAACTAAATATCCTTCGATGCTTGACTCCTAATATTTCCTTGGCGTGTTGTACATATGTGTTGAATTGTGTGTCTCAGTGGTTGTAGGTGCGAGTATTTAAGGATTGTAGAGTGGATTTCAAGCATTGGATCTTAGCGCTTGGCTTTGACTGGTGGAATGGAATGAAAGGGATCGACGATTGGCTCGATGAATTGTGTGTAAGGTCTCGTGAGCCTGATGCTTGGATAATCAGAGTTTATACTTTAGAATACACTCTGTTACCATTAATCTATTTAAGTATAAGAATTTATTTACAAAGACTCATGAGGGCGCGTTGGCGTTAGTGCTCTTCTTAAGGCGCTTCACTTGGTGGGTGGTCTTGGGTCCAAAACCCATGGACCCTCTAACATTTTAATTAACTTTTAATGTAGCTTTATTTGTTTGTTTGTTAATTGGTCCAAACCTTCTTGGCATCAGGATTAACCTTTGGCTTGAGAAACCACGACTCAGGGGCATCTAAGCCATCAAAATCACCCGGGGATCACACCTGACCTGAGCCACATCAACCCTTAACATGGTTGGATTTTTTGTCCCTGCAGGTTTCGAACCGGTGACTTTTCAACACGGAGTGGCTTAACAACACACTCTGTCATCGACTGTCCTACACCTCGGGGACAACTTTTAATGTAGTTTAACTTTACACTAAATACACAATTAATTTAATTAAAATTTTATTTTTTTAAGATAATTAACTTTAAATTAATTTAATTAAATTAATGTAAATTAAATTTAAATTAATTTGAACTAAATTAACCTAAATTATCTTTACACTAACATAATAAAAAAAATTTAAACGAACACACGCACGATTTATAAAAAGAAATTTAAAATTTAAGAAAATCGAAATAATTTAAAAACAAGTGCGGGCACACATGGATTCCACGTGCCCGCCTTGCTTCCTCCAGCGTCCTCCTAACCTAAACCTAACCCTACATGTACTCTCTCTCGAGCTCTCTTCCCCTAAAACCTTACACGAACTCTGTCGCCTCTCCATTATGCTCTCTCCCTCTCGGCAGACTTGATGCTCGGCTCTGAGCGCTGGTGCTTGGGCGATGGCTTGTGTGTTTTGTCTCTAGCGTTGGTCACTGGTCTTTGGCACTGGTGCTTACTTCTCCTTTTTTTTTTTCTTGTTTTTATTATTCGCACTATCATGCTCCTCTCCTTCTAACTTGGCGCTTGGTATTGGCTTGGGATTTTTTTTTTAAATTGATTAATTTTTCCTTTTCCGGCCTAATTTGTACAGGGGTTTCCCGTGCCTTTGTCAGGGAATTTTATTAATGAGTTTGGGCCTATCAGACCCAGCCTTGGTTTCCTGTTATTCGGGAAACAAGGGTGATTTTTTTTTTCTGGACATCGTTGTTCGGTGTTCCTAAAGTGGCTGAATTTGTTGTTGTATTTAAAATTAAAGAATTACTGGTCGGTGTTTATTTATGTAGCCATGGTTTTACAGGGGGTTTGGGTGTCCCGTTATCCTTTTAAATCAAGGTTGAGCTTCTGTCCATATTCTTTCCATGCCCACGAATCTGCAGGTGGACTTGAGGTTTCTTCCTCGGTCAGAACGCTTATCACCCGCGTCTATACCATATTTCTTTTATCTTTTCTGCAAATCTTAATCACCTTGAAGAGTCGGAACAGCCAAAGAATGCCAATGTGTCAAGTGAGCTCACGAATTATTATGGAGCACCACGCGTCTGTACCATCTCATATAATTCTTCTCATTCTGTGTGCACCACAAATTCCCATTCTGTCGGACCAACCTTTGCTTATTCTCTGATGTTACAACCCCAGATTACTCACAATTTGTTTTGGTCTTAGTAAGAATGATCCCCATTGCAGGGTGGTGCAGGCTGGAAGAAGACGCTCAGGTTAAGGTCTATCTTGCTTCTTTTGCACCATCCACCCTTTTCTAGATTTAATGCACTGCTAAAATGGAGAAAGCCGATACTTAATCTACCAGTTTGGCTGCCTGATTTATTCAAAAGGACCCATTTTAACCTGGTTTACACTTACCCATCCGACGGGAATTTATGCATAGCCGCCATCAAATGAAGCCCTAATTTATCAGAGACCGTGGAGCATAATATCTTATTTCACCACTGGGTTGATTTGCAGCTCAACAAGTTCAACGAAGAGGAAAATTGTAACTGGTGAGATATTCATAAAGACGGAAGAGACGAGTTATCTTTCTGAAGCTCATGAATTCCAGGCTTCTTTGCATGAAGACTCTGATGGGGTTAATTTCGGTTCCGATGAAGAGAAGAGTTATGGCAGTGAGAAGCTTGGACCGCAGGATTTTGAACTTCTAAGGGTGGTTGGACATGGTATTTTGGCCAGTTGTGGTTCCTCGTTGGTGCCATGCACGTTAGGTTTCTTTTTGGTGCCTTGCAGACATGGCCTACATATTAGAAAGAGAAAAAAAATGACGAGTTCCCAGAAATGAAGAAGCGGCCGCCTGGTTGGTCATTGCAATCAACTGCTCTTGCCAGTGAATTAAATGCTCTTTCTAGTGATATGAATAACAAAGACCAACCGGATGTCAAAGGACAAATAAATATGGCTACTTCGCTTGTCGAGGGAGGTGTAAATGTTCACAAAAAAAAGATTATAATCTTTGAACGCACAGATGATTTACCTCAAGGCGCTTCAGTTATGCATCACAAAAATTGGGTTAGATTTACAGTGTGGGAATGTGCAAAGGACAACATGGCAAACATTGTTGTGGAATTTGGGGATGGTCAAGACAATGACACATCAAACTTTATTCGTCATGACGTTATACAACTATTTCCTAACACTCATTATGCGGATACATTTGCTAAGCAGTTTTGTTCTTTGATGGTAAAAGATGGATGTAAATTGACCGAGAATCAAATACACATGGAGTACCAGCTCGCGAATTCTTAATAACCCATTTCTGGAGATCATTGTGAAGTAAATTTAGCTATTCCAGGAAGTCAACGGTCAGTTTGCATTAGCCATCCAAATATTGTGCGGTCTATATCTACTTTTTGTTCTAGTAAGACCAACTACCAGGTACCTTGTACCTCTACTTTGATAATGAGGTAAGAGAATCTTGGTATTTAAGTTGTTTGGGTGGACTATTTAGAGACAAGTTTGGGGTACTATCTTGGACTTGTTTGGAGTCATAAGAGATATGAGAGTGTTTTCTATCTCTGGCTAATGTACATTTCTTGCTTCTCTTCATATTACTGAGCTCAAGTCCAATCTTGGTTTGTCTTTTTATTTGTAATGTTATTACTTGTCTTCAGTTCTCATGCCAGAACACAACATTATCTGTGTTTATGCTACTGTAGGATACAGAAACTTGTAGAAGATACGTGCTATTTTCTTTTTGGTCTGGCTTCTCCCTTTTGGTAGGACTGGTTGGAGAGTGCATCTTACGTTATGTAAATTTGTTAAACCATTATGTGGGAGATTTTTTTTTATTCTTTTCTAACTTTATCAACAATTTTTTTTTTCCTTGTGATAAATGTATAATCAAATTGCTATTCATTTTTCAATTGTTCCAACAGAAAATTTGTTCCTCTTGCGGTTAAAGGAATTCCTTATATCTTTTTAAAGGAATTTTATTTTTATCCTTTTTTTTGTTTGTTTATATTTGGCACCATCAAACCCTAGTGAAACATAACCCATAGATTTCTCTCTGGCCCGGAGGATCGAGATCTGGTTGATCTGGTTCGGTGGCCATGACCTGCTTTGCAGAATACAGCTTTACGTTTCCTTGCATTCTTAAGGACTATTCTCGGCCCAATATTTAATAATTTATTTCTATTTCTATAT
>ML804473.1:31333-83896 GCA_009831015.1 Picea engelmannii
GGCTTGCAAGAGCTGGAGCTGGAGCTAGAGCTTGGTCCTTCAGGCCCAGATTTCAAACAAATAGCTCTGATATCATGTGTAATAACTTAAATTATTTAATTCCAAAATTTCATACAATTAAACATGTAATTCCTTTCAATTTGCATAAATAATTCATTCACCAACATCTAAGAAAAATATTCAATAGAGATTAAAATTTATCTACAGCATGAAAATAACTCAGCAATTCATAAATAAAAAATACCTTCTTCTGATGCTAAATCTTGCTTCTTCGTTGGTCCAATGCTAAAGTTGAAACTGTGTCAAACACTGCCCAAAACCGAGTTTTCTTCCTTGCCATCTAGGAGCAGCCTGTTCGGCTCCCTAGCTCCAAGATACCGTAAGGATATCCTGGCCCCCGTGCCCAAAACCCCCAACAAACCGGTGCCCCCTGCTTCTGATTCACCAAAAACCCCCAAAACCAAACTCCTCACTCCAGAGATCTCCACAGAAAAATATATTCTCCTCCTCAAAATGCTTCCTCCTCTAAAAAGAATGATCCTCCCCGTAAGACTCTTCCCCATCATATCCTCCTTCACCAACTGTCCTCCCCCTCATTAATTTCCTTATCTCCCCCTTTAATATCTTATCCCTTTATTTAATGTCTTATCCCCCTTCATTAATATCTTATCCCTTTCTTTAATGTATTATCCCCTCCCGCATACGTAAAACATTTAATTAAACAAATTGAAATTATTAAGCCCCTTAAATTTATTACCCATGTCATTGAATGTGATATGTAATTAATTAATTAATTAATCAAAAGTTATAAACAATTAATTAATAAATAAATATTTAATTAATATTATTGATGCTAATCATTGTTTAATTAAAACCATATTAGGACAATTAATTATCTAATTAATTTTACTTAATAATCCCTAAGCATATATTCAACTAGGGTTGTTACAAAATGTAACAAACCTAGGGTTTGCACTTCAATCTTACTTAGAGTATGAAGAACAATTGGAAACAATAGGTCTTCCCAAGGAAGATTTTGTAAAACAAACTAATATGTCCACTGTTTTGTAGCTTGTCCAAGATATGATCAATCAAATGATTACTTTTGAGAGGAAAGGGGTCACTTCAACGTCAACTCCACACAAGTTGTTTTAATAAATTGGCCAGGTAATTATCTATTCCATAATCAACCAAAGGCTATTCACTATAGGGCTTGGTGTAATTTCTATGATGATAACCATGAGGAAAGAACTTGTGAAATCAATAATAGAGAACAAGAGTGAATCTTTGGAAAAAACACCAAAATAATGATTGTTGCGTTAGATTGGTCTCCTAAAGAGGATGTCATGATGGTAGACAAAAGGATAAATCATATGCGAATAAATGGAATGGTAGTAATCATAAGAATACCTTTTCCCCTAGGTTATCCTCCCAAGATACAAATCTTCAGGTTGTTAGTGTAACAACCTTCATTTATGCCTATGAAAAAGCGAAGCACGAAGGGTAATTTTTTTTTTTACTATATGGAAAATTAGCGTCAACACATAATTCAACAACGCATAATCAACGACATCATAATTAAAGGAATTACAAGCATCTCATTGTCATAATCAAATAACGTCGCAACTGATGCATCAACATATTTAGTAACGACATATAATCAACACATCATCATAATTGAATAACGACACAAAATCGAAAGCATCATGAATGGTGATGCAAGATCAACTCATCATGATCAACTGGAATCATCATTACTTTTAATCACTCAACTCATCACATAAGGATAATCATTAGATAACACAAGTGTAATATCCCTCGACCAAATCCAATTGTAAATGTAATATAAATATACTTAAGCTGGTGAGCTGTTTTGACCTCATTTGGTAATGCACATCATGTGGCATAGTGTGCACATGAACTGCGCAGTAAAATGATGTAATATGCACATCGCAAGATACCGTGCACAATAAATAAGGTGCATGTAGTATGGAGGACAATGAGCCTCGTGTATTTGATATGTGTTATAGGCTAGTGAGTCGATTATTATAAGTTGGGATGCTTATGTTTTGGTATTAGGCCGAAACGCCTAGATGTCAAGAGCCAATCCGCCTACTTTGTACATGACTCATGATTAATATAAAATACATCGTTGTGCACATACTCACCACGATAAAAGAGATGGGGGATTGAACTTCACCAGTTACGGAAAGGGAGGGCCAAAAGTCAAGGGAATAATATATTCATATTCCTAAAACGTAAAGTATGGATAATTGTTTTATCCTAAGTTCTAAAGTTGGAGACAAGTGGACCAAAGTAACTTCCGATATGACAAGTGTCAATTTGGGGACATGCATTCATATCATGGGGGGGACTTAGCTCATTTGGGGGATTCTAGAGACGGGGATCCCGACCATCATTCTCACCATCACTTTTCACGAAGATTTCACAGTGATTCCTATACACACTCAGTTATCTAGTCAATGATTCCATGAACATTTTCACTCACGCATTCTGTTATCCCGGAGACAACCTTTTCACCATTATGGAACCTGTTTCCATAACTCTTTTTGGTTGGTGTACCTTGTTATCTTGGAGCGGGATTGAAGAAGCAAGTTGTCAGGCCCGTGAGAAGTTCTCTGAGAGAGAGAATTGATGGGGATTGATTCTCGAAGGTGCTAAACTGCAGCTACAACGCTCTGAGACTTCCGGTCCGGCTTGTTGCTGAAGCCCTGGAAGGGAAGTGGGGAAGCCGAGGGACTATTGAGCAAAGAAGGGGCACACTTCCTTGGGTGGGACAGGCATGTGGGGAATGAGAGGCTATAGGATGTTAGTTGAGTGAGCACCTAAGACATAGTCTTTCCTATTGTCCTTGAGCCTTAGCTTGGATAATAACCCTTTACTCTGGGTGGAGTTCAGTCCGAGCTCAGGGGTGACTCACTGTTGAGAGTGATGAACAATGTAGTCTATGGCTGGGAGGTTCATGGATGGTCTGTAAGTAGTTGGTGACAATCTTTCTAAGATAGGTACCAATTGTATGATAAAATGATATGCTAATTTGTTATTTACATGCCTATGTTACAATTTTATCATATATGTGATTATAATTGCTTGTGTGCTTATGGGTAATTTCTTGTAAATGCTTCATATATGTAGTTATTGTTATTTCAATATAAAATTCGTATGTTACATAAATAAAATTGTTGTTTATCTTTAAAGCTTCCACAAGAATGTTGTATGTATATGTTTTAGCTGCATGCAGTTTAAAGAGTAAATATAGGTGGCATAACTCAGTTGATTATTGGGAATGTTATCGACTGATGTCAAAGCATGAGTGGTTTCTCTAGAGTGGCGCACTCCGACTTGTGGTTGGCTGGAGGAACGTTACAAATTGGTATCAGAGCTTCAGTTCAACACTGAGCTTGGATGGGCTAGAGGGGTGCAATTGAAGCGAATATTCACAGAAAAGTAACTTTGAAGTGACCAGAATTGGAGTCATAGAGTGTCCATGGAAAAGGTTGGCATACTGGCGCATGTGGTAAATTTGGCACTGCGCGGGAAAACACTGGTGTGCCAGTGTGCCCGGTAAATTGTGGTGCTGTGCGAAAGATTATTATGTGTAGATGCACGCAATGAAATTAGCCTTGTGTGGTGAGCACACACATAGTAAGGTGCACATGGGGTGCACAAGTATTGCTTAACACAGAGGAGTTTGGTTGGTACGTGCATAAGTATGAGTATAATTTGTGTCGCGACAGTGTATTAAGTAGTGTGCGCAAACAATTGGGCACGATGGAATATGTTGAACTTGACATGGTGCATGCATAGGACGAAAATGCATGTGGAATATCGGTGTGCAGTATCAAAACTGTGCGCAATGGGTATTGGCGCACAACGCCAGAGTAGTGCGCGTAAGTAGTTGGTACGATGAAGAAGAAATGCACAGTAAATTTAGGTGCATGGAAAAGCATTTTACCTTGTGATATTGCTATGCACGTTAAATATAAATGGACAGGTCAAAGTTTAGTGCACGCGAAGTCGCTTGGAAGGCGATGAGTCTGAGTTTAAATTGCATAATAATAGAAGAAAAAGAAACACACAACCGCATCGATGCATTCATTAATTAAAAAGGATTATGAACTTTAATTTCCTCCGATTTAGACAGATGAAAATAAAATATAAGATTACAAGAAAAACTTATTATAAAGAGAACAAGATTCATAACATCACCAAATAGAAATTGTAATAAAACAATCTAAAATCCATTTTTGTATTTATATAATCGTAATAATTACAAAATTACAAAAAAGGGGATGACAACAGTTAGCCTGTTGAAAAAGGGTCGTTTAAGAACATGCCTATCATCTCTGGTACGCTTTACCTCTGCTACTGACTGTTCAAATTTCGCTGAGACATGCTTATTTTAGTTGAAGACTTACTTCAGCTTAGCGATCTCCACCTTTAAATAAGAGTCTAACCAGATCAGTTGATTCTCTCCAACACTTTCGGCCGCTTCAGCCGTAGATCCCTCCTTCTTCTGTCGCTTGCTCCTTTTCTTCTTAGTGGCTGGCCTATTGATGACTAAATCCTTTATAGTGGGATTCAACCTAGCTTCCAATTGTGATTCTATAACCAAATTTGTGTGGAACTTAGTTGCTAAAATGTGCGCAATGACCCTTTCCTCCTTACTCCCAGGAAAGTCTAGTATGTTGCTTGAATAACCAATATCACTTAACTTAGCCTTGTCCATGTATCTCAGGTTGGGGATACCGAAATGTGTCTTTACAGAGAGCAGGAAGTCAAGAATTTTGGAGATTACTTCGGTTATGGATACGCAGATATCTTCATACTTGGGGAGTGGTAATTATAGAACTCCATTTATGAAGTGCAAACGGATTATGTACAAGAGAGTTGGGTTGCCATGCTTGGCCAATCCATTTCGAATGATTAGCTTTTGAGTTCGTTACATGGCGGTGTTCAGCCGACATCACATGGCTGCGAAGTACCGACGAGTGAAGCAAGGTGATATGACTAGCCATCTCCCACTCCACGAGTGGTGGATTTGACATGTTAAGACACGTGATACCGCAGCTTGGCGAAAGTGGTTTCGGCAAACCACCTTCTTGCTCAAGTGTATCTCTAAAGGAACTGCATGTCTGTGTTTTTGAGACTTGGGTCTTATCTAGAATTTCCATGGTGATAACACCAAGAAATCGAGAGAGATAATTATGATGTGTATATAGGATCAAAAGGTGCTTATTCTCATGAATTGTTGAAATTTAGCCTGATAAGTTTCGATGGCTACATGTTTTGCAGAATTAACAAAAACTTGATCAGATCAGACTAGCACGGATTCCATAAGAATGGAAGAAGCACAAGGGAATTACAGTGAAAAATGAGAGCAGAGGGGTGGATGTCCATTTGTGCATCGAAGGAACGAACTCCAACAGACATGGAGAAGAAAGAATGAAGATATGAATATGGCTGAGACCATTAAGAATTTGCAGAAGGATGTCCAAAGCCATAAAGCTGATAATGAAAGGCTTATGAAAGCCAAAGAGCAGTAGGATGACTTCAACATGAAGCTATTGGAGGGTTTGAACATAATAGAAAATAAATTGGTTAAGGAGAGTGACTCAAGTAAATATGAGAGTCACAAATCTTCAGAGGAGAAAGGAAAAGAAAAAAGTGCTAGTAGAAATCACCATCATTTTTAAATGCATTCCAATAAGAGAGCGGGAAACAACTCAAGTCTATCCCCTATCAGAAGGTATAAGAGATTTGGGGTGGATGAGCTGCGAGGAGAAATGAACAAAATCAAATCTCGTACATTTGATGGTCAACACACAAAGGATGAATATGCAGAAACATGGTTGCTAGGCATGATGAAATATTTTCAATTGCATAATTATTCTTCTCATGCAGAAGGTAGAATCGCTATCTATCAACTCAAAGGAAAGGCCTCCATGCGGTGGGATCAACTTGTGCAGGTGAAACACATTGTAGAGAAAAGTGTTACTTGGAAGGAATACAAGAAGTACTTAACTAAAAGGTACTATGACAATAAAATGAAAGAGTTCTTTGAACTTAAGCTTGGAAGTACGACCATAGATGAATACGAGAGAAGGTTTTTGGAACTGTTGAAGTATGTCTCTTTCACCAAGGATGAGACAATCAAGATTCAAAGGTATTTAAGTGGATTGGCATCATTCATCAGTGAAAAAATACAGTATGATGATCCCAAGACATTAGAAGAGACCATAAGGAGAGCTAAATGATTATATGATCAACCGAAAGCAAGGCCATATTTCCAAAAGGCTTGGGAAGACAATAAGAAATTCAAGATGGATCAGAGGAAGAAGGGAGCTAAGCCACCATTCTTCAGAAATAATCCACAATGGAAGCAAATGCAT
This sequence comes from Picea engelmannii, assembly GCA_009831015.1. NCBI lineage: Eukaryota > Viridiplantae > Streptophyta > Pinopsida > Pinales > Pinaceae > Picea > Picea engelmannii. Next base: position 37,747 of record ML804473.1, read on the forward strand.
AAAGAACCCAGAGTGATTGACACAAGGAGTCAAGGGCCAAGACAACCACCTATGCAATGTTGGGGTTGTAAAGGAGACCATAGGTTCAGAGATTGTCCTCACAGAGGTGAAAAAGTAGGGTTGTTCACAATGTACAATGAGTTGATACAATAGAGGACATGGGTAGATATGTGCCAAGGATTTATGCAGCTCTGGACAATAAGAAAGCAGAGTATCAGTCCCACATGATTGAAGTGGAAGGTATGATCAACAACCAAACCCTTGCTATTTTAATTGATTCGGGAGCTAGTCATAGTTATATAGACCCTAATATGGTGGAAAGTTTACAATTGCCAAGAAGCAAGCATGGGAAATTCTGGTTGGTGCAACTGGCTACAAGAGCCAGAAGAAAATTTAATGAGATGGTTAAGTCATGCCTCATAGACATGAATGTATTGAACACCAAGGCAGATTTAAACATCTTTCCTTTAGCCTCGTATGACTGTCTAATTGGTATGAATTAGTTGGACCAACATAACACTCTCTTAGATTGTCACAACAAAGCATTTACTTGCCTGGATGAGGAAGGGAAACTAAGGAAGGTACAGGGAATTCCCAGAGCAATAACCATTAGAGAAATTTCAACATTGCAGCTGAAGAAATGTTACAGAAAAGGATGTCAAATAATTGTGGCTCATTTGACAGAGACACCTAAAGATAAGGTGCCAAATTTGGAATATTATGTACTCCTGGAAGATTTTGAAGATGTGTTCAAGGAGGTAACCAGAATACCCCCAAGGAGAGACATTGATTTCTCTATAAATTTGATGCCTGGAGCAACAACGGTATCAAAGACTCCTTACAGAATGACTACACTAGAATTGAAGGAGTTGAAAATGCAGCTTGAAGAACTTCTGAAGAAGGGGTATATACACCCAAGTGTGTCACGTTGGGGTGCCCCAGTCTTGTTTGTGAGAAAGAAATATGGAACACTAAGGTTGTGCATTGACTTCAGATAGTTGAATAAAGTGACTGTTAAGAACAAGTATCCTCTACCAAGGATTGATGACCTCTTTGATCAATTGAAGGATGCCAAGATATTTTCAAAGATAGAGCTCAGATCAGGATACCATCAGGTAATAATTAAAGAAGAAGATATTATCAAGAATGCCTTCAGGACAAGGTATGGTCATTATGAGTTCACAGTGGTACCATTTAGGTTGTTAAATTCACCAGCTATTTTCATGTGCTTAATGAATGGTGTTTTCCAAGAGTATTTGGACAAGTTTGTCATTGTCTTTTTGGATGACATTCTTATATATTTGAAGTCAGAGGAAGAGCATGAACATCATTTGAGGATGGTGTTGCAAGTATTGAGGGAATGTCATTTATATGCCAAATTGAGCAAGTGCTCATTTTATCAGAAACAGATTCATTATTTGGGGCATATCATTTCAAAGGATGGGATATCAGTGGATCCTGAGAAGATAGAGGACATTAGAGAATGGTCATCACCAAAGAATGTGACATAGGTGAGATCATTCATGGGTCTTGTAGGTTACTATAGAAGATTTATTGAAGGATTCTCAAAGATTTCACATCCAATCACTTCCTTTCAAAGAAAGGGAGTGAAGTTTCAGTGGACACTGGATTGTGAGAGAAGTTTCCAACACTTGAAACAATTATTGACAAGTGCTCCAATATTAAGGATCGCAGACCCAAAATAAGATTTCATTGTATGCACTGATGCATGTAATGAAGGACTTGGTGGAGTCCTCATTCAAAATGGGTTTGTCATATGTTATGAATCAAGGAAGTTGAAGGGTCATGAAAGAAACTATGCCACTCACGATTTGGAGTTGACAGCCATAGCGTATGCCTTGAGGAAATGGAGACACTACCTCATGGGAAAGAGGTTTGAGCTAAGAGAAAACCACAATGGTTTGAAATTTTTATTTGATTATCCAAATTTAAATGCTAGACAAAGAAGATGGTTATAATTTCTAAGCGAATATGACTTTGATATAAAGAATATCAAGGGGAAGGAGAATAAAGTGGCTGATGCACTCAGCAGGAAGGTGCATGAGTTACATACTACAACCATTAGCATGTACCAAACTGATGTTAAAAGAAAAATTCTGGAGGCTGCTAATGCAGATCTACAGTACAGAGAATTGGTAGCAATGTTATAGTAGGGTAAGATACTTTGGAAGGTGTATGATTATAAGTTGGGGATAGATGGAATACTGTTGCACAAGAATAGGATTTTTGTTCCAAATGTCCAGGACTTGAAACATATGATTTTGCATGAAATGCATAATGTTCCTTATGCAGGGCACCCTGGATATCAGAAAACCATGGCAGTGATCAAGAGCCATTAATTTTGGCCAGGTATGAATAAAGAGATCACCAAGTACATCGCTAGATGTATGGAATGCCAGAAAGTGAAAGCTGAGAATAAACACCCAGCAGGGTTGTTGCAACCTTTAACCATTCATGAATGGAAGTGGGAAGTGGTGACAATGGATTTTACTACGGGATTTCCTAGAACAGGCAAGCTGCATGATTCAATCATGGTGGTAGTGGACAAGCTTACAAAATCTGCCCATTTTATTCCACTGAAAACTATGCACAAGGCAACAGAGGTTGTTGATATTTTCATGAAGGAAGTGGCACGATTGCATGGGATTCCTAAAACAATTATGTCTAACAGAGACCCGAAATTCACCTCTAATTTCTGGAAATGATTGTTCAAAGGATTTAGAATGAATCTGAACTTTAGTACAACTTATCATCCTGAGTCTGATGGACAAACAGAAAGAGTGAACAGGGTGATAGAAGATATACTGAGAATGTATGTGATGGACAAACCACCAAAATGGGAAGACTACCTACACTTGGTAGAATTCGCATACAATAATGGGTGTTAGGAATAATTTAACATGATCCCATTTGAAGCACTTTATGGAAGAAATTGAAATACTCCAGTGAGTTTGGATAATCCAGCTGATAGGACAGTAGTTGGGCTAGAGTTTCTCAAGGATATGGAGGACCAGATGACAAAAATTAAGTAGAATTTAAAAGATGTGCAAGACAGATAGACAAGTTATGCCGATAAGAACAGAACCCATAGAGAATTCAAAGTGGGTGATCATGTTTTCTTGAAAGTGAAATCTAATAGGAGTTCCCTGAAGTTGGAAAGTTGTGCCAAGTTGACAACTAGATTTTGTGGGCCTTTTGAAATCCTAAAACGTAAAGTATGGATAATTATTTTATCCTAAGTTCTAAAGTTGGAGACAAGTGGACCAAAGTAACTTCCGATATGACAAGTGCTAAGTTGGGGACATGCATTCATATTGTGGGGGGGAATTAGCTCATTTGGGGGAGTCCAGACATGGGGAGCCCAACCATCATTCTCACCATGACTTTTCACGAACAGTTCATAGTGATTCCTGTACACACTCAACTATCCAGTCAATGATTCCATGACCATTTTCATTCATGCATTCTGTTATCCTAGAGACAACCTTTTCACCATTATGGAAACTATTCCCATAACCTTTTTTGGTTGGTGTACCTAGTTATCTTGGAGCGGGATTGAAGAAGCGGGTTTTCAGGTCCATGAGCAGTTTGCTGAGTGAGAGAATTGTTGGGGATTGATTCCTGAAGGTGCTAAAATGCAGCTACAACGCTCTGAGATTTTCGGTCCGGCCTGTTGTTGAAGCCCTGGAAGGGAAGTGGGGTAGCTGAGGGATTGTTGAGCAGAGAAGGGGCACACTTCCTTTGGTGGGACTGGCATGTGGGGAATGAGAGGCTGTAGGCTATTAATTGAGTGAGAACTTGAGACAAAGTCTTTCCCGTTGTCCTTAAGCCTTATCCTGGATAGGAACCCTTTACCCTGGGTGGATTTCAGTCTGAGATCGGGGGTGAATCACTGTTGAGAGTGATGAATAGTGTAGTCTATGGCTGGGAGGTTCATGGACGTTCTGTAAGTAGTTGGTGACAGTCTTTCTAAGATAAGTACCAATTGTATGAGAAAATGATATGCTTCTTTGTTATTTACATGCCTATGTTACAATTTTTATCATATATGTGATTATGATTGCTTGTGTGATTATGGGTAATTTCCTATAAATGATGCATATCTGTAGTTACTGTTATTTCAATATAAAAGTCGTATGTTACAGAAATAAAATTGTTGTTTATCTTTAAAGCTTCCGCAAGAATGTTGTATGTATATGTTTTAGCTGCATTTAGTTTAAAGAGTAAATATAGGTGGCATATCTCAGTTGATTACTGGGAATGTTACCGTTTGGTGTTAGAGCATGAGTGGTTGCTCTAAAGTGGTGCACTCTAGCCTATGGTTGGTTAGGGGAATGTTACAACAAGGATAACATGAGATAACATAACAATAACATAAGGATCATCAAGATAACATAAGAATGACATAAAGATACTACCAGCCCAACCTACCATGAAAGGTTAGGACTTCCAGGACACATAAACAATTCTCAAGCCTAGGATCCAATTGATTTTGACCATTTAAGGTCTCAGGGCTGGTGATTGTTCTGAGGAAAAAGGAGGTGTCTACATCCCACTAACACAATCAAGTACAAAGCCCAACTATCTATATCAACAACATCAATGATAATCAAGGACACAATAGTGTTCTATTAACTGATCACACATCACATAGATTCCAAGGCGTAAGAGCATTTCATTACTAAATCCATCATACAACGACATAAGATAAGGCACAAATCATTCAACTTTATTTTATTTTCAAGGCGCAAAAAAAACATTTACTTTACTTCAAGGCACATGATTAATCAACCATTTAATTCATAAATAATCAACATTATCTATGGGTGCACACATGATCTAGTTCCAAATTAAACTTAAACCAACCCCATTCAAGGATGATTTTAGGGGTGAAATTTCGCTCATGGGCGAAATTAAGGGGCCTCCCAATTTTTATTGGGCGAATTTTTTGTATCGTAGTGGTTTTTTAAAACTTTAATTCTTCGCCCCTAATTTATTTTAAAATAAAAAATGTATAGAGGGTTATCCCAGGATTCTATGAGGGAGAGAGAAAAAAATATGTATTTAGCCCGTCAAATTTGGATTTGCAATCTTAAATTCGCCCAATTTCTAGAAATATGAGAATTTCTGGTAACAATTTCGCCCTCCCATTTGGTTTTAATCAGGGTTTATGATTTAATTCGCTCCAATTTTGTGGTATGAGAAACTTTAATCTTCTATTTGCTCGATTTCCAAAGAACAAGGGGTGGGAGCAATTTGGCCCTCCCATTTGGTATAAATCACACACAGTTTCTTGATGGCGGGCATTCAGATGAGGGTATTGGAAAAATCACACATGATTTCTTGATGGAGGGCATTCATATGAGGGTATTGGAAAAATAACACACTATTTCTTGATGGAGGGCATTCAGATAAGGGTATTGGCAAGGTAGAGAAAAAACACGATTCTTGAATTTTTTATAGCGTCTGGATATCCTTCTTTGTTCAATTCGGTAAGAAATTCATCCAAATTCATAACTTTAATTGTTTATGTGATTGTTGTTGGAGCCCATCCTTTTTTTTTGGAATATTTTAGTCTTCAGATTACTGAGTTTTCTTTGCCAGAAAAAGAAAATGAATGCTTGGAACAATTTTACAATCTCCTGCATAGCTATAGGGAAGGTTTTCTCTCTTGTATGTTGTAATATGTTAAAAAAATGGCTTATGAAACAAAATTGTTGGGGCTCTCTTGTTTTCTCCATTTGTTAGTTTCTTGACCCATGGGAGGATCTTGAGACTCCTTGATTTTGGACCTATTATATGGTATACCAAACAAACCTTAGGTGAATCTCCCACTACCTTAATAAGGAGTTGTCGGTAAGTAGGATTAGAAGGATCCCATTCATATCCTATTGTTACACATATTAGTTCTATACAAATCCTAGATCGAGTAGCAGAGGTGGCCAATGGCTTGTCATGCCTTGGATTTTGTTGTTTTATCATGGTATAGTTATAACTTATGTGGGGTATTCTATTTGAAGATTTATGTTCTTTAATGATATTTCTCTCCTTCGATTAGATGTTGGTTTGGTTGAAATGGTCTTGTGATTACCATGTCATGAACTCTTAGCCTCTTTCAATGGTGTCGTTTATTTGATCCTGGAGGAGTCAATCTTCTCGTTATTGTGGTGTTAATTCTTTTGATTGGCCAAATGGATTTTGTGCTGACAGTATTTGTTTTTGTGTTGACTATCTTTCCTTCGTTTTGTATTTTCATATTCCAAATGGGTACAATGTTGCATCGGCTACAAGAGATGAGACTCTCAGGATTTGGAAAGTCTTAGTCTTTTGAGTCATTGACAATGTTGGACTCTTTGACAGTAGCAACACTAGAATCAATATTATGCTCTGCTTCTTTCTTAGTTGGACAAGGAGGACACGCCCATCCAAGGTCTGTAGCATCTCTAGTAAAACCTTGTACAACAAGTGAATTAAGTAGTAAAGGTAAATTAGAGGGCTGCATTAACAAATTTCCAATTTAAGTTTCTTCTTCTTTTAATAGGTATGATGGACTAGTTGAGCACTAGGAAATCCATATTAATGAGCTTAAGTAACTTATGGTTGTGACTTTCAAAAGCTCTTGCATGAATGAAAGGTGAAGGATGAAATACTTGACTATTTGAATGAGAATGCTCGTGTCATAATCATGAAATGGAGAAGGGATTGTAGTTGTTGTGAGCATTGAACCAAAGTAGCAACATTCATATATGAATTCAAATCCAAATACATGATTCAAGATGGGAAAAATACGCAACAAAAAAATCAAGTATGGCTCCAATATTGAAATATACATGTCATAGACATGAAAATATGCATTTTGTTCCAAATTTTAGAAGAATTGCAAGAAAAATCAATATATCAGAAAAATAATTAACTTCTTGAAAATTTTACCACTAGTTGATATTTATAGACGCATTCAAGATTTTTTTAATATTTTTTGAGGTTTTTGTGCTCTTTGTTTGTTGGGTTTATGAATCCATGGGAATTAAATACATGAAGTATATTATTAAAGGAAATCAAAAGTAAGTTGATTGTACAATATCTGTACTATACAAAAAATTCATTGAATTTTGTACTAATGCCAAATTTTTGTACAACAAAGGCCAATACAGCCAAATCTTGCTACTATCCATTCAACCTAGGATTTGACTCTGTATGCAGCCCATCATTCTAGGGAGAGATTCAATCGACACATTGAAAAGTGTGCGCCATCAGAACTTTAGAAAGCTACTACAAATCCAAGCAGTCTCCCAGGGTGCCTTTTGTTTGTCCCAGGTGAAATTGATTTGCTCAGTCAGAGGTCTGCAAGAATCCATGGGGAACTATCTTATTTTCCTTTGATTTTGTGACATATATGACTACAGTGAGTGAAACAAATTCTATCCTTCGAGTTTGATGTAGAATATGGAGGGGAGGAAGAGCCTCCATTGTTTCCATGATAGGCCACAACTGTGGGTGCACCTAAGATAAGATGCTCTGTTTCATTACATGTCCAAATATTGTAGACTTGTTTCTCGGTAGCCCCTAACTAAAATGGAGGGAGGATTATGTAAATTTTTAAGTATTAATATATTTTCATTTTAGTTTGGATGGCCCAAACGATGTAATAAAATTTAATAACCTACATCCTTGTTGATCATGTTGCTCTGGTGCAAGACATTTCTAGACAACCAAAAATATCAAAGGGGTTTATGTTTTATCTATGCATAAAAACAAATTTTAGTGTTCTAAAAATTGTAGAGACAAACAATAAGGGGAAACATTTGTTCTACTCCTACTTACCTATTCTTATTGTCTTGTACTTTTAGCTGCATGGAGAAATTATACCTCCAGTAGGACATTTTTATGATTTTCAAAGGCTAATGGATCCTCTCGTTTTTGTAGTTCTGGGCGTTAAATCATAGTGACCCTGTATAGCTAGATAATCATGTTTGAGTTTGCATAACTTATACAAGTTGGCTCTATCCATAAGAGTGTGGTCCTTCCAATAGGGGGGACTTTTGCATCCATGGAAATCAGATTGGATGGTCTACGTTACAATTCCAAAAGTTTGATTTAAGGCTCAGTGTAGTTCCCTGCTGTATTGATTGCCATGAATTTTTAATTCCAAACTTTTCAAAACCGTTAATACTAATAGAGATTTAAAACAATCATGTTGTATAAAGTGCAATGGAATCGAGGAAATCAGTACCAGGTGCTTCCTGCTAACCTGTGTTTATGAGCTAGTTCCTTGTGGAGTCATGTGGATCATGACATGGGTTTATGTTCCATGGATGCAACACTAATACTGCAACTTCTTTACATGTATCTCAAGTTTCAACATAACTCTCAATCTCTCAACTCTAATTCAGCTACAATATTTAAAATCTTAGTTGCTAGCCAAGATGAATCTCTTTTTTTACAACAGGTGTTTGGTATTTTTTCTTTGTGTTGACTCTCAGTGTATTCAAGACTTATGAGTTGTGCAGTCAATCAATTAGAAGAATTTCTGAGTTTATTCTCAAACTTGTACCATAATAAACTTATTTTATGTTAATGACGAAATAAATGTAGATTAACTGTGAACTCGATTGCTATGATTTCAGATTTGGCTAGGACTAAAGGAAAAGGAAACCATTGTTTGACATGTTGAATCTAAGTTGTCTATTCTATTATCCAGATATTTCCCATTTCAAGTACTTGAGTGTGTGGCTACTAGTGTTTATGCCTTGATCTTGATATTGTTGGGATTCTCAAAAAATCTATTTGCATGTTCATCTTTATATTGTCATTCAAGAGGGATGGAGAGACTGGCTTTCATGATACAGGAAATGCATGAAGGTAGTGATGGGAGTGAGCCAATTGATGAAATATTTGGAAGTCCATTATTGTCATCGGTATATACTAACTCCAATAATAGCTTTGAAAGTCCATGTGTTTCCCCCAGGATTGGGGACAAGTATCAAGTTAGCGTGCCACCATTTAAGCTGCAAATGGGCTATAAAAGTAAGGATTGTAAGGATGACAAGGCTGAAGAATTTGAGATACTATTTGTGGAGGGATTACCTATGCCAGTAAGGAAGATATGTTGTTTTTCACCATTTGGAAATGGAACATTCTCAGATAATGAGTTTCATTCAAATAATTCTTCCCTAATTGATGCCATAAAGAAATATTATGGATTGTGTCAGCGGGATTTATTTGAGATGGAAAATGATCAATATAACCGTGATATTAGTAATAGTGGCCAACTGTAATAATCCCATACATATAAATATTATAACTGTCAATCATATATATATCTATAAATTAATTAATTGATTATAAAATAACATAGTATAACATAAACTCAGTCATTGGAAAGTAACCTTTGCTTTGATTAATTTTGAAGATACCCAACCTCTTAATTTGACAAGGCCTTAAGCAAGATTATAATATTAATAATAGCAATAATTCAACTCTTTGCATAGGATTATCCCCTTAGTTGTAAGGGAACAATTTACTGAGCCCAAAACCTAAATTCTAAAAACAAAGTATGGGCCAGACCTTGCATCCACTGTCAATGAGTACTACTTGAAATTTTTATTGTTATTGTTATTGCAATGCGTATGTATAAATGGGGAACAGTTGGAGTTTTTTTATCTACTACACAGGAATAATTATGAATCATTGTAATTGTTTGAAACATAATAATAAATGCACTAGTTTTGGACACCCCAAATAAGCCAACTTTATAATCAGTCAAAAAAATCATGATCACATGAATCAACCTTTTATTATCTTTATCAAAATTATTTTCATTACATCCAACTCTAATCACCGAGGAGACTTTCCTTGAGCATCTAGTATGACGAATGAACAATCTTAAGAGTGTTTGAGGAGTTAAAATAAGAGGAAACACATGGCATGTCCTATTCATCTCATTGGATATATCCAAAGTTGAGGTATATTCCTGAGAAAATCAAGCCATGAACAAAGTAGGAATTCTGAAACCAATCTCCTTGGTATCAATTATAGGGTACAAAATATGAATCTACATTTTGTATCTAAATATGGCAACAACTACTACTACAAAGGAAAAAATTCCAGCATCAACAAAATCCACAACATGTTCTTCAAGTAAACTGAGTGATTCAATAAACTAGAGTCTAGAATTTTCCAATTTGAAAGGCAAAGCAGTTTCCATAGCAACAATTTAATTTTCCATAATTTATTAGTTTTGGTTGAATCTCAGATACAAAAGTTTCATCCTTTTTTGAAAGTCTCGGTGGTATCTTCTTGTTTTCAAAACATGCTTGAAAACCTTTCACTGCAACTAGTCCCACTGCTCAGTGGATTTTCTCCCTTAGCTTTGTGTTAAATTTGGACAACAACTAGAAAGTCAGTTAAATTTTTCTTTCACAGAGCCTTTTGCAGCTAGATTCAACAACAACCAATTACCATCAATATATTTGTCCCCACACTTTCCCAATTCCAAGTAGATGGAAACTATAATAGAGAAGATAATTTTAGAACAATATTTTCATATGATTAAACAAAAACTTATGTATACAACAAAGAACCAAAAAGTATAAAGTAAGTGCAAACTTAGCAATTTTACTAAAGGCCCATAGGAAACTAGTTACCAAGAAATGCCAAAACAGTGTTGAAGATCAAGATCTTGGATACCCTCACAATCCAGTCCAAAAACATTTATGAATAAGATACAAGGGTCTAGGCATACATATTCACTTGGAAGGATGGTTGGATTTTGACATTAACTAGTACTATATCACTACAGAGGAATATATTTACAACCATTCACAAGAACCAAGGTTTGAAACACAAACTGAAGCAAACTCACATACAGCCTAAAGTAACATAATTACAATCATGTTTCCATCTTCCTGTGCCCATATACAAAGAGTCATTGATCGATAAAATTCTATAAAAAGTCAGAAAGAGTTAGTTGCATGCACAAGGTATAACACCCATCAAATGCACTTCAAGTGGCAGTGGTTTTAAATATTTCACTAGGAGTACAAGAATTGTAGAGATTGGTGATAAAAAATACAGAGCGTCTCTTTCTCAAGGAGATAATGGAATTTCCTATTGTAGTTTCGAAGTGTTTCATAGACAATTATGCCTATGATTAATCCTATATTTCACACACCCAAATAACACATAAACGAACACACTCTTTCTAATTCCAAAAACATGGATTTTTGAAAACTTCAAAGCACCAAAACCTGAGATTTTGACTTTTGTGCATCTTGAGTTGAATGATCAAACTAGACAACACAAGTAATACCAGATGGATTTTAAGTTAGGTCTGAGCATTTGTCTCATTCATATACATATGTGTTAGGCTAGTGACAAACAACAAATTTTTAGTTTGGTGATGTTTTGGAATGCATCTTATAAGGCATTTCCAAAAGATATACTATACAAGGAGAATATTAAAAGAAAGTCACTTCAAAGTTCAATCATTGTAATATAACTCCATTACAAGCATAAAAATTAAAATTTCTGGACTATTTTAATAGTCTAATAAGTTTTAGTCTATTCCAAATGCAGTTCAATCTCTAATCTTGCACTCATTTTTGAAAATAATTTGAATCTATTACTTCCAAGACACTACAAAAATTGTGGCATCGAATTTTTTAGCATGATGCATGTTTAATGCAACTAAATAGTCAGGTATCATTTTATGATTATTACAGGTATCAAGGGTAGCATGAATAGGGAGATTCTCCAACCAACCTGTTCTACATATCTGACAACTAGAAGGATGATGAACTAGTCAAGGACTGGGCAATTAATAAAAACATATTGAGATCCCTTTTTATTTTGTATTACACAAAACATGATTCACTGTCAACTTGTTAAAGGTCATCATTTAGGTACTCTATTCTTTTCAGTTTTGAAATTGTTGACACATTCAAATTTTACAAGGAAACAAACTCTGAATAATGCTACCAGGATTAACTTTTATTTGAAGCACCCAATAGTAAGAAAGCAAACTGAAAGAACATAGCAACATCTACATTTCATTTTCAATGATATGGTTTTCACAAAAGTAACTAGAGAAGGGGATTTTGTCTTAACTTACCCTAAGAAAACACACAGAGCATTGGTCGTGTGAAGATATATGGAGGATAAATAAGCATAACTGTTTCAATTTTTTTTTATTTTTAGGAGGTAGTCTCGAATGATTGAATTTTATGTTTGTATATATATCAGGAGAAAGAGAGATCCCAATGTCAAATAAGAAATTCCATTTCTTCCCTACTATATTCCTTTATTGCAATATGAAGACATTTACTAGACATATATTTGCATGGGAATTTCATCAAGGATTTTGGTAACTCAACCCCAAATAAATTAATCAAACTAACCCAGAAAAATGTTAGGTGGAAACATATTTCATCACCAATTTTAATTTCTGAGTCATAGATATTGTCACTGTTCATGCTTTCCCAAAAGTCTGGTATGTTTCATTTAAGACTCATGAATAGTTATCGTCTAACAAAGAAGGAGAAAAATAACAAATTTTAAGAGAGGATTACAGGTAGGAGAATCACAAATTTACAAGAATCGAAACAAAGATACATTCCTATCAACATTTTAAACTAAAATCCATATTTTATATTGAGAATTTTTGCTTTGAATTTCAAATTTGAAAATGGGTAAGGGTTCAAGATAGCATAAGGTAGGTGATTTAGACATAAAACCCCTTAGACCCCCTCACCTTTCCCCTCTTGTGGTATCATAACCCCTGTAGGTATTCAAGCTCATCTAATATTCATCTTCACCTGTAGGTGTTCTATTGGCAACTGATGTTGCAGCAATATGTGTTTACATATTCCCGGTGTTAGAATTGTCATTCACAATCAACTACCACATTTTGCAGAGGTTAGTTTGGAAAGGAATGCTTATGATTTTGTAGTCATTCATTTTGTAGCTAAATTAGTTACTGGAAACTTTTCTAAATGTTAAATCTGTGGTCTCCAATGTAGTTAGTGGAGGATGAGAGAATGTTTAGTGCACTATCATTCTTTAAGTTGAAGTTGAAGAACAAGCTTGAAGAAAAATCATTACATAGTTTATGTTAATAATGAATATGTTATGGAGGGTTTCATGTAACTAAGAAATAGGTATGCTTATTGGTGCTGGTATCACATGGAAAAACTAGCTTTCTATATAATTTTGGGATTTGGTATGTAGTAGGATCCATGAGTGAAAGACATTGCATGCGCTGCCCTTAATGGGATTAAAATGAGTGATAATACTTTCACTGTGCACCATGCTACTACCAGGTATAGATATACACGATGGCATAATAACCCTTACAAAATCAACATCTCTTGTTGTTCATGCTTAGTTATGGCAGTCTAACTGAGACTATCATCATTGTCATCATGCAATGACTTAACTGTTTCACATTTATTATCTCCTAAAGTTTTTTGCACATAAGAATACCTTTATATGAATAATGACCATGATATTAATATTTTTGTGCCTAGATGTTGTTGGTTCTAACATCTGTTTAAATACCACTAGTTCTTGTTGTCAATTTCTCATAAGCGTGTTTTTTACATCATGTACATATGTTTAGCATTTTAAGAGACTCTACTTGGTGTTTAACAATTTGACAAGCTATTCTTTGCTTTGTATATATCTATATTCTTCTTGTTTGCATGATATTTAGATGACATATAGATTCATATGTTCTAGCAATGTATTTCTAATTTGGTCTTAGGTTGGGTAACTAGGTAGACATATCATGAATCATTTCTCTTAATTAAGTTATTTTAAATATTCTATAGAAGGGGAACATGGAATTGAAAATATTTTACACCAAGAAAATACATACATGTGATTGGGGCGATATATAAAGCTCTAGTCTCATTGGTGTGGGGTGTACAAAGCTCTAGATGTCATTGGTGGGGTATACTAATCCTTTTGACAGAACTTTTTCAATGTTTTTCTCATAGAAAGAATTTTAATGGAAGTTGGGGAACCCATTAGTGGCAATTCTAATCACATGCCTTGAGGGGATTGGAATCCTAGTGTCCACTTAACCCACCATCCTCTTGGCAAATCACAATTTTTTAGAAGCGAATAGGTGAACACTAGAAAACACAATAAGAACCCTAGAAAACACAACCCTTGATGCTTGCAACATTGTTTCGAGGAGGGACAAATTATGTTTATTTTCCAAACATGTAAAATGAGTATATTATGGTTTAATGAATATATTTTCCTATTATTATATATGGTTTTATACTTTATCAAAAAATTCACCAAGACTTCATAATGTTTTATATTTAGTAAAAGATTCACCAGGATTTTACAACATTTTATAATTCAGTGAAAGATTCGCCAATATTTTACAAGATTTTATAGTTTAGTGAAAGATTCATCAATATTTTACAATATTAAATAATTGATTAAAAGATTCGCCAAAAAATTCTACATACATATTATATTATTGATAAAATAGCCTTCAAATTTTCATATGTATCATGGCGATTCGCCCATTTATTATACATATAAATTTAGGGGGGGTTCTTAAAATCACCCCTAACCCCATTCAATGCACACAATTAATCTATCTAGTTAGGAAATTATACATCAACCTTTAGTTTCAATACACAATATTATCTAATTACTAAATCATTTACGCATTAACAATAAGGGATGCAAGAGTAAATAACTTTAAACAATCATATGTCAACATAATAATGATGCAAGAGTAATATCAATCTAATTTCATGGCGCAAGGATGTCTAACTACTTAACTAGTCATACATCAATATTAAATTCATGGCACCAGTAAACTAATAACTTAATCATTCATCAATCATTAAATATACATTACGCAAGAGTAAACTATCAATTATTCATGGCGCAACCAAATCTATCTACTCAATCAATCATACATCAAGTAATTGACACAATTACTGCCTAGGAAACATTCTAACTATTGTCCAACTGAAATTACATATATCAATAATAGATGCAATCACCATCAACCTTATTCATGGCGTGCAAGGGTAATCACATTAAATATTTTTTTGGGTGCCAATAATATCCACACACATGTTCATCCACACAAAACTATTATATCAAGGTGCAAGATAAATATCAATTTAATTCACGGCACAAACAAAATTAAGGGGATGTCTCCGCAATACATTAAAAGGGTGACACAAGCAATGCAAACATATGAGGAGATCTTGCACTACAAACCTTCCCATGCACAAAAGAAATCAATATTGTATGCTTTGCAAATCCTATTCTAAGTTGAAAAATTCTTCATTTTAATCCTTGATCAAGACGGATTTGTAACAATGTTTTGGGTGGGACCTTGTCAACAATAAAAATAAAAATCAATATGATGCTTAAAGGCAAGGGATGTATTGGGAAAATAATGAAAAATGTTGTCTAGTTTTAAACAAAACTCAGAGATAATTCGTAAGGAAAATCAAGAGTATCATCGCCAGGTGATGTCCACAAACACAGGCCAATTGTGTGAATGAAAACGCAGAGACAATCTCTGGAAAAATGCCAATGGAGGAGGAAGGAAAACTCAAAGGTTCCAGAGAAAATATCACCAGGATATTCATAAGTGCTGGGAAATTAATCGTATGGTTGTTTCCTAATGTTGGCAAGAGTTAATACACCCAAAAATGCAGAGCATAGCCATGGAATTTCGCATTATCATTCCCCACTTTTGGCAAGAGTTAATACACCCAAAAATGCAAAGGAAAAACAATGAAAACGCAGGGGTACTCGCATGGTGTGAAAACACAAACTAGATCCAAAATTTCACTGAGCAAACTAGGAAGAAACACAGAGGAAAAATGCATAAAAATCGTTGAGCATACGGTTGTAAAATTGCTGAGTAATACAGTATAAATTTGCTGAGTAAGGATGTATAAATTCGTCAAGAAAGAAGTATAAGTTTGCTGAGCAAAGGGAGAAAATCACAGAGCTCAATACTCTTCTTAAAAGTGCAGAGAATAATGCATAAAAATTGCTGAGCAATGATGCATAAATTCATTGAGTAGATGAATAGAAATTCACAAAGAAACACAAGGTAAAACATAGCTGAGAAGAAGGGGCGAAATCACTATGCGCCAAGTGATTCAGGAATGGCTCCATGATAAGGTGTAATTTCAATTACCAGTGTCAACCGTGGGGACCGAATTCAGGACTTGGCTAAATGAAACCAATGACATAGCCGCCAGAGCAAGCCAGATAGAACAATATATATATATATATATATATATATATATATATATATAGATATAGATATATATAGATATATATATCCTTGGAATGGGTTTCCAAGAAAATTAGGAATTCTCCCACAACATCTAACGAAACTAAAACCAAAAGAAAATATGGGATGAGTCACAGAGAAACGTGTTATGAAGGTCGAGAAACACTCACATCCAATATCCTTAAGGAATTGAAACGTTAACACAAAAATTCAGTCTCTAGATACACAATAACTATCAAGAACTTGCAATTTGGATTTAAAATTTACAATCACAACTTCATGGCAAGATTCAAATTTAATATACATTCAGTTTAAAAAATTACAACTTGAATTTAAATACCGTAACCGACGAAGATAACTCAAAGATTCTCTCCGATGCTTGTGCTCCATCTAGCTTCCTGCTTGATAACTGTGAAGACTTCACCGGTTCCTCCCAAACAACTCTAGGGGTACTCTTCTTCCCCCTTAGCCCCTCGAGCTGCAAAGGGGCCATGCACACACACAACCATAATCCTCTAGCTCCCAACTCACCTTGTAAGGTAGAGCCACCACTCTCTCTCTCAAGATGGGTATCCCAACTCTCACAAGTAAAACCAATCACAATTTCTGTAGCATTACCTTACTCATACTAGTCATAATCCATTCCTCCTCTCATCCATTTCTTTTATATAAATTTTTTTCTTAGTGTCCACTTTCCATTTGCACATCAAATTCATTTTTTGAAAATTAATTAGGAATTACTCCCCCCATACACTTGTCACCCGTTCCCTTAGTTGCACCAATAAATCCACAATTTAATTAAATTAAGTTTCAATTTCCCTCACCCATCCTAAAAGCACTCCTAAAATCACTCCTAGTTGTCCCTTTATTCCCTTTATTTCCCTTTTAATGACTGATGCCTTTCTAAAACTGAGTGGTGTTTAAATTAGGAAATTTCGTTAGTTAGACTAGACTAGATACCTTTCTATGCTTACACATCTTTATGCCTTATTCCATTCTCAATTAAATTCTGATTTATTATTTACTTGTACAAGTGTATTAATCACTCCTTAGGGTTTAATTTTTATTTTCATTGATTCTTAATTTGATTTAATTCATCCCCTCATCAATTAATTTAAAAATTTAGTTTTTAGTCTTCTCACTCACTTAGATTTAGACTTAGTTAAATATTTATTTGCAAATGCCTAGACCCTTAGGGATTATTCTTAATAATTTCATTCTTTAGTTAATTAATGAATCCATTAATTAATTCAGCAGGTGCTCAAGATTTTAAGGTTTAACATTTGCTCAAGTTTTCTAGGCCACCTAGATTCATTGACTCATTTTTTTTATACCATGACATGCCCTTCAAGACACACTCTGTGCTCCAAGGGTGCCACTCGCCTTTGATTAAAATTTTAATTACGCAACATGCCCTTCAAGATGCACTATGTGCTCCAAAGGTGCCACTCGCCTTTGATTGGTTTTGGTAGTTTTCCAACCCTTGGAGTCAATACTCCATTCAAGCGACCTTGTGAGAGACTGAGGGCCTATAAGGAATAAAGACCCTACCTTATTGCACTCCCTTTAGAATATTCGTGAGAAATTGTCTCATTCTTCCCTCACAAAATCATGGATCTCTTGAACTAGGTAATCATTAACCTACAATTTGAGCCATGATGGGACTGCTAGTAGGATGTGACAGGGCTACTTCCATGCCTCTCCCTCAATATATGGTTGTTGTGCATGGACCCTTTACTCCTTATTTGAGTCTAATTAGAAATAAATTGTCAACCTACATCCATCAACCAAACACTGTCAATGATCCATAAACAACATCATAATATACCCGATCATATGTCACATATGCATAAATAAAAATACCCAAACCAATACAGTCCACTCCCTCACTCGATTCAGAGTCTAAGGAGGTCCATTGATTCCAATGGAATCCTCAATCTATCAAGTGTCCTGCACACTCAGGGGAAAATCATCAATAGCATCTGTCAATACAAAGATATCAAATAACATAACATCATAATCCATCAACATCATCACAAGAATCCATAAGCAAATAAACATCCATATACTGAAACCGGATCACTTACATGCAAGTGTCCTCAAAGAATAAGTCAATAACAAGTTCTCGCAAGAGTGGGATGTTACATACACCCCCTCTTGTTTTAAACTTCGTCCCGAAGTTTCACAATATATAAATGTAGTAAATAAATCATTTGACAAGATCTAAATGTCTAACTATCAAACAAAAATGGGAACTGCTGGCGCATTTCATATGCATCCTCCCAGGTAGCCGAGTGTTGACTATAATTGTCCCACTGGACCTTGACCTGATTGAATGTTTGAAACTGTAGTTGTTGAATGTGATGGTCCAAAATGCGGATTGGATCCACCGTAAGTGCACCCTCATCCGACACCTCAAGTAACTCATGTCAATCACATGTGTAGGATCACTAACATAATGTCTCAAAATAGAGACATGGAAAACATCGTGCATATGCCTCAAAGAATCAGGCAAGGATAGTCGATAGGCCATGGTCCCTTTCCTTTCCATGACTTCGAAAGGTCCTACAAACCTAGGAGAGAGTTTAGAATCCTTTCCAAACTTGATTGAAATCTTGTGCAGTTTCACCCACAAGAAGAATCAATCACCACCTTCATAACTACTGTCAACGTGATGCACATCAACATAACTCTTTTGTCAATCTTATGCTTCTTTAATCCTTTGTCTTATCATTTTCATTTGTTCTTCCATTTCTTAGATCACTAATGGTTCTACCAGGACCCTATCCTCAAGTCGATCCCAGCTCAAAGGCATCTGACACGGTCTCCCATAAAGAAACTCAAATGGTGCCATCTTAATGGTGATTTGATAGCTGTTGTTGTATGCAAAATATGCCAGTGGCAAGAACTCTTCACAACACTTATGTTGGTCCATCATGTACATACGCAACATATCTTACATTTTTTTTTTGGTTTTTTCTGTTTGCCTATCTGTCTCAGGGTGATATGCTGTACTAAAGTTAATTTGGGTTCCCAAGGCCTCCTGGAAACTAGTCCAAAATCATCTTGTAAAAACTGATCCTCGATTAGATATGATCCTTTTAGGCACACCATGAAATCTCACAATCTCGTTGATAAAAACTCTACCTATGTCTGGTGCCTGATACATCGTATGAACAGGGATAAAATGTGCACTCCTTGTTAGAGCATCGACTACCATGAAAATCAAGTATTGCCTCCTTGCCATCAGTGACAATACAACAATAAAGTCCATCAAAATGACCTCCCATTTCGATTCTGGAATAGTGTGTGGATATAATCATGTTGGATGTCTATGTTCAACCTTCAATTGCTGAAATTCTAGACATCTCACCATGTAGTTGACTATGTCCACATTCATTCCTTTCCAGAGGAATATGGGCTTAAGGTGTTCTCTCATCTTCGTGACTCCTAGATGAGCCATGTACACTATTCTATGAGCTTAGTTTAATATTAATCTTATCAAATCATCATTAGGAAGTACATAAATCCAGTTATTATACCTCATTAAACTATCATTGTCCAATGTAAATCCCTCAAACTTTGGTACCAATATGTTGTCTTGGCCGATATTTTCTTTAACCTCTATATACCGGTCATCGTCGCACTGTAAAGTTAGAATATTTTCTCGAAGATTCGTCTGAAGAGGTATCACCGAAAATATGTGTGGTCTCCAAATCAATGCATCAACCACTCTGTTCTCTGTCCCTTTTATGTAGGTAATCTCAAAATCCTACTCGCTAAGTATTTCTGACCAACATCTTTGTCACACGTTCAAGTCACTTTTCATATAAATGTGTTGCAAACCACAGTGACATGTTTTCAGTTCGAATTTCCATTCAATCAGGTAGTTCCTCCACACTCTCAGGGCATACACAATGTCCAACAACTCCAAATCATGCGTTGTGTAGTTCTCCTCATGATTTCTTAACTTCCTTGATATGTAAGCGATCACTCGACCATCTTGCATCAAGACTTCACCTAAGCCTTCCTTGGATGCATTTGTGCATGCCAAGAATTCCTCTTACATCTCAGAGACTTTTAGTATCGACATTGTCGTCAACAACTCATTGATCCTTCGAAATACTTCTGTTCATTTCTCAGTCTATACAAACTTCGTGTTTTTCTTCTACAATTTCGTGATCGGATTTTCTATATTTGAAAAACTTTTTTCGAACAGTCAATAATATCCATCTAAACCCATGAAGATACATACTTATGGTACGTTTATCGACGCATGTCATTCCATAATAGACTCTACCTTCGCTGGATCCACGACGATGCCTTCGTCGGAGATAACATGCCCCAAATAATGAATCATCGATTGATAAAAAGAGCATTTCGACAGTTTCCCGTATAATTTATTCTCTCGTAAACACTATAGTACCAAGCACAAATGTTTGTCATGTTATTCTGTCATCCAATAATATATCAATATGTCATCAATGAATATTTGAACAAAATTGTCTAAGTATTCGGGGAACACCCCATTCATCAAGCTCATGAATACCCTTGGGGCGTTTGTCATTCCAAATGGTAAAACATTAAGATCGTAATGCTCAAACCTCTTCTTGAATGCGATCTTAGGAATGTATTTCTCTTTGATCCATAATTGGTGATATCCTAATCTCAAGTCAATCTTCGAAAACATCATCGTGCCTTTCATTTGGTCAAACAAATCATCTATTCTTGGAAACATATATTGGTTCTTGATCGTTTCCTTGTTCAATTGACGGTAGTCAATACAGAGTCTCTACGACCCATCCTTCTTCTGTATGAAAATAACAAGCGCACCCCAAGGTGACACACTTGGAAGTATAATTCCTAGGTCCAACAACTCCTTTAGTTTCATTTTCAACTCCTTTAACTCAAGCATTGGCATCCAATAAGGCATTCTTACTATCGCTTCAGTTCTAGGTTTTAAGTCAATGGTAAATTCCATCTCTCCTTCAAGTGGAAAACCTGGAAAATCTTCTAGGAGCACATCCACAAACTCTCGTACTACCAGAAGGTTTTCTAATCCTTCCACCATGCCCTTGTCGTTCAACACTAGGATTGCATATAGCTTTCATCCCTTTTGCATGCTCTTCTGTAGTTGTAGGGAAGAAATGAACCTTAGGGAAACTCCATGGTTTCTTCCTACAATCCCTTGTCTCTGTCCCTCATCATCTTTCAAACTCAACTATTTCATCTTAAAGTTGAGTATAGCATCATGCGATTCCAACTAGTCCATATCGATCATGACATCATAAGATCCTAAGATCATGATGTATAGGTCAGATTTCGTTACAAATTACCCAAGTTAACGCGAAAATTCATAACCCTTCCCCCAACCATCTCGTTGGCACTTGAAGCCATTTCAAATTATCCAAATTCACCCTGTTGACTTCCCTTACCTTAATTCCCTTCGGCGCGGTACCAGAAAACAAGATCTCTTTGTAGCACTAGGATCTATCAATACTGAAATTTTGGTTGGCGATGGTACCTGATGCCTCAAGAAGAGTGGACTAGTTCTCGACCTGACGGCTATTTGTTGCAGCATGAATCCCATGGGCCTTGCCCAATCTACAAATGTAGTGTGTCCTACTGACCCAACCGCTCTAGCCTCTTGAACCAGAAAATCTTGCCGGTAATGTGGCTGTCCACATGTCCAACACCTAGTCTTCGGTCCAATACTCCTGGCCCCCAAAGTAGAAGTTGTTGGACTACCAAACTAAGACCCTATTTCGTTCTGCTGACTTTCCTAACTGCTTGCTGTTGCTCTTCAGATGTTGTCTATCCAGAAGGTCTTGCATGTGTCCTTCTCTGACTCCCGCTGGTCAGCTCTTCCTCAACTATGAGGGCCTTCTTAGAATGCATCATGCAACATTTGAGCCATTAGGATCCTCACCTTCACATGAATTGTGGGATTTGAGGCCGAACACAAACTTGCTAACCTCCATCTTCTCCTTGTTCATATGTGGGGCATACCGAAGTAGCTCTGTAAATCTGACCTCTTACTCTGGCATCGTACAACCAAACTTTCGTAAGACATTGAACTCATTGAGCTAGCGATCAATGAATTCCTCTGACAAATACCTCTTCCAGAACAACTCCTCGAACAGTTCCCATGACATGTCTTTGACGACCATGTTCAGTTGTGGTAGGAGCATCTTCCACCATAGAAAAGTGTTACCCTTCAATTGAAATATCGTCATACAAACTTTCATGTTGTAGGTGTAGTCCCAAAGTGCGAAGCACATCACCATGTTATCCAAACATGCCTCAGTGTATGTGCCGCCCATGGAACCCAAGAACTCAAGAAACTTGACCTTCTTTAGTTCTCTGTGAATACTACTAGTACCGGCCGAGACACGCTGTGGAACCTCAGGGGGTACAGGCACCCTGGCCTCGTCTCTATATAGACGATTAATCAAGGCCTGTGACATCCTCTGAAAGGACCTCATCAACTAAAACACATCCTCAACAACAACCATCTCCTATCCAATGACTTGTTCTTCTCCTTAGGGATTAGACCCCTCTGGCGTGGATGCTATTGGAGGCATTGCGCCTCCTCCCTTGGCACCATTTCGACTGCCTCCATGAAGTCCTCTATCCAGGATTACCGACACGAACAATTTCAAATTTTAATTTGCAATAAATTATTAATCACATGTTTAATACAATGGAAGGTGTGACGATCCATAGTCCCAGGGTTGAACCCACTCTGATACCATATGTAACAACCCTCATTTGTGCCTAATAAAAAGTGAAGCATCAAGGGTAATTTTTTTTTTTTTAGCATAGGGAAAATTTACGTCAACACATAATTCAACAATGCATAATCAATGACATCATAATTAAAGGAATTACAAGTGTCTCATTGTCATAATCAAATAACGTCACAACCAATGCATCAAAATATTTAGTAATGACATATATTCAACACATCATCATAATTGAATAACGAAACAAAATCGAAACTATCATGAATGGTGACTCAAGATCAACTCATCATGACCAGCTGGAATCATCATTACTTTTAATCGCTCAAATCATCACATAAGGATAATCATTAGATGACACAAGGATAACATGAGATAACATAACGATAACATAAGGATCATCAAGATAACATAACAATGACATAAAGATACTACCCACCCAACCTACCCTGCAAGGTTAGGACCTCCAGGACACATATGCAATGCTCAAGCCCAATATCCAATCGATTTTGACCATTTAAGGTCTCAAGGCTGGCGATTGTTATGAGGAACAAGGAGGTGTCTACATCCCACTAACACAATAAAGTCTAAAAACCAACTATCTCTATCAACAACATCAATGATAATCAAGGACACAATAGTGTTTTATTAACCGATCACACATCACATAGATTCCAAGGTGTAAGAGCATTTAATTACTACATCAGTCTTACAACGACATAAGATAAGGTGCAAAGCATTCAACTTTATTTTATTTTCAAGGCACAAAAAAAGACATCTACTTTACTTTAAGGCACACTATTAATCAACCATTTAATTCATCAATAATCAACATTATCTTTGGGTCCACATGTGATCCAATTCTGAATTAAACATAAATGAACCCCATTCAATGCACACAATTAATCTATTCAGTTAGGGAATCATACATCAACCTTTAATTTCAAGACACAAGATTATCTAATTACTAAATCATTTACACATTAACAATAAGGGATGCACGAGTAATTATCTTTAAACAATCATACGTCAACATAATAATGATGCAAGAGTAATCTCAATCTAATTTCATGGCGCAAGGATGTCTAACTACTTAACTAGTCACACATCAATACTAAATTCTTGGGGCCAGTAAAATAATAACTTAATCATTCATCAATCATTAAATATATATTGCACAAGAGTAAATTATCAATTATTTCATGGCACAACCAAATCTATCTACTCAATCAATCATACATCAAGTAATTGACACAATTATCGCCTAGGAAACATTCTAACTATAGTCCAACTGAAATTACATATATCAATAATAGATGCAATCACCATCAACCTTATTCATGGCGTGCAAGGGTAATTACATTGAATATTTTTTTGGGAGCCAATAGTATCCACACACATGTTCATCCACACAAAGCTATTATATCAAGGCACACGATAAATATCAATTTAATTCATGGCACAAACGAAATTAAGGGGATGTATCAACAATATATTAAAAGGGTGACACAAGCAATGCGAATATAAGAGGAGATCTTGCACCACAAACCTTCCCATGCACAAAATACGTCAATATTGTATTCTTTGAGAATCCTATTCTAAGTTGACAAATTCTTCATTTAAAGCCTTGATCAAGATGGATTTGTAACATCGTTTAGGGTGGGACCTTGTCAACAATAAAAATAAAAATCAATATGATGCTTAAAGGCAAGGGATGGATTGGGAAAATAAGGAAAAATGTTGCCCAGTTTTAAACAAAACTTAGAGATAATTCATAAGGAAAATCAAGAGTAACATTGCCAAGTGATGTCCAAAAACATTGGCCAAATGTGTGAATGAAAACACAGAGACAATCTCTAGAAAAATGCCAATGGAGGAGGAAGGAAAACACAAAGGTTCCAGAGAAAATCTCGCCAAGATATTCATAAGTGTTGGGCAATTAATCATCATAAAAACGCAGAGAATTTCCATGGCATTTCACATGATTGTTTCCCATTGTTAGCAAGAGTTAATACACCCAAAAACACTAAGCATAACTGTAACACCCTAGGTTTCGAACCCCCATTTTAAAATAATGTATTATTACAATGTTGAGAGGAATGAGTGCCCAAACAATTATTAAAGGGCCAGTATTCCCAAGAAATGTAATGATTTGATCATTATTAATAATGAACACATTGTTGGATGCTAGATGAACAAGAACTAGAGTTATAGGGGGCTATGATTCCATAAGAGAGGGAGCTTGAGGGACTAAGCATTTATTCCTATTTTAATTACCCTTTTTGTCTAAGGGAGGGGATTGGTTACGCGAGCTTCTTGGGGAAGGCTAGGAGGTTCTTGTTTCCCCACAAGGTTACTTAAACCTGCCTCTGGTCTGATGGGGGGGTTCAACTGATGAATTGTTCTCTAATTTCCCATTCACTCACTCATTTCTTCCCTCACGCACTCCCATGCACTCCCTGGCCCATTCATTGACCCATGCTCACCTGCGCCTTGGATTGGAAAAGGAAATAGAGTTGCTGAAGAACTTAGCCATGAGATAGTTGGATGTAGTGGTCGCTGGTGTGATCCAGCCATGACCTGGGGGCCTGCATGTCTGAAATGCATTGGCCTGTGCCTTGTTTTTATCACAACTGTGAGTCCTAAGAGTTCCAGCATTGAGATTCTAGGCCAGCTGTGCTGGAGGCCCTTAAAATAAAGGATCAGGACTGCCCGAGGGACTGCATGGAAGATAAGGGTGGAGGTTCGGTCTCTTGGGGAAGTACAGGCTGGGTAGAAGAGAGCTGGGTTCTTAGATTTTTGTGCGTGTTGAGAAACCTGTGAGAGCTTGAGAGCTGAGTGGTTTGGGGACCCAATTACAGTATGGAACCATCCTTGTGGATTCATATCCATGGCTTGGGGGTGACACTGCTATTGATATTTGGAGAAGTGTTGTCTATGGTTGGGTGGAACATCCTTGGTATGAAGTCGGTCAGTGTCATCGTTCATAAAGATAAGTGCTCTCTGTCATGATATCATTATCTGTGTATGAATGTATTTTTCCATTATGTATATTTAATTATCGTTTAATATAATATTTAGATTATGCATGCTTGCTGGATATTGCTATGCATGTAAGTTATATATGTTATCTTATGCATTCTTTATAAATAAAGAAGGTATCATCATGAGAAAGAAGTCTGAGGGTGGGCTTGTAGGTAACATACCCGACCTATGGCTGGCAGGGTATGTTACATATTGGTATCAGATCTTCTGGTTGAAACACCAGGCCGATATGGGCTAAGTCTATTGGTCAGAGCCTCATGGTCGATATCAAAATTTGACCATGAAATTGAAAATATCAGGAGGAGTGGCATTGTAGAAGCTACATGGGAGATAGAATGTCAGAGACCAGTGGTAGGAAGTTCGAGGGATTGTGACCGTCCCTTTGGAATTCGGGAGAGATATCCACTGTAGGGTCAAGATAGATCCAAGATCATTGGATCAGAGGACAAAGGAACAAGGGTCATTCAATGAACAAGAAGCAAGGGATAAGGTCACAACCATGAGATCCCATGGGAGAGTGATATCAACAAACAAGAGGCATTGTGAGGAACCAAGTTGCACGGGAGATAATTTCCCAAGGTGGTATTGCAATCCAAACCATGGTTTCACCAAGGGGTTACGTGTCAGTATCAGGTTAATTTCAGGGTGAAAAGTGGGTCACTCCAAACCGCTGATGCATGCCCCCGCAAATTTGAAAGGCACACAATGATGTGACAGGTTAGAGCTCGAAAATCAAAACTTTGAATAGTCGAAGTAGCTGGGGACCATAAATCCATGGGAGGACACGCATTAACCAATCGTGTGCTTCGGGTGAAGGCAATTTGGGAAATATCGAGCAAAGAGAAGTTGAGAGTTGAAACTCTTGAAGCCCAGAGATTTGGAGAACCGAAGTAAACGTCGACTGTCGGATCATCCGAAGTAGATCTTGACCATCGATCACCAAGAGGTTACGTGTTAGCAGATTAGTAACTCCGAAGGAATCCATTCGAGAGGGTTCCAGTTGACTTTTGAGACTCCTGAAGCCTGGAGAGATGGAGAGATGAAGAAAAACTCGACCGTCTGATCATCCGAGAGGATATCAACCATTGATCTGCCAAGAGCCATGCATCACCAGATCCATGGCTTCAGATAAAATCCAGTGGGACCAGATAAGTTTTAAATTTGAGATTTCGGGAGTCTGGAGTTCTGAAGGAATCACAGTCGTCGATCCATGGGAGACATGCATCAGAATATCACGAGCCTTAGATAAAAACGTTTTCAAGAAAAAAAGGGTTGAAGTTGGAGATCTCCGAAGTCCATAGCCCCGAAGTAAAACATAGAAGTCTGATCGAGGATGACACATGGAGTAGATCTGTGGACTCCCGATAAATACCTGAAGTGAATCTTGGTCATCTAATCCAGGAGGACACATGGTGACAGATTGGGCAATTCGTAAATTCGGATTTCGAGAGAATTGGAAGTGTGATAGGTTGAAAACTCCTAAATCCCCAAAGCCCGAAGATTCGAAGTGATGGGGCCCAATGACATCACCTAGAGGTGATGTGGACCCTGGAATCCCCAAAGTGACATGGCTTCTAGATGTCACCTAGGATGACATGGAAACATGGGATGTGTGCCACGTGTCAGTAAGATTTGAGATTTTGGAATATTGAAAAGTTGGTTAGAATGTGACACATGTCACCCGCTTGATTGGTCCACGTGTCCGCTTCCATCATTTCATCATGTGGAGACAGATCGTGCAATCCAAAAGACTGGGCACTCAAAAAGGGAAAGATGTGACATGTTGCATTGGGTCGAAAACTCCTAAAGGCCCGAAGGCTTGAGTAAGTATCAACCGTTTATTCCAGAAGACAAGCGTCGAGGGATCGTCGACTGCGGGTGAAATCACTCCGGGAGAAAGTGTAGGAGGGAAGTTTGAAACTTCTGAAACCCAAAGGGTCGAATTGATTCACATTCATTGATCTATGAGAGGACACATGTCGATAGATCATGAACTCCCAGTAAAATCATTCTGGGAGGAGGCAAGCGAGGAAAGTTGAGACTTCCGAAGTGCAGAGTCCTGAAGTGGATCTCGATCATCGATCACGAAAAAGGATGAGGAATGTTGATCTGGTCCTAGCTAAAATTCTGTTGAGAGGCGAAATTGACCGTCCGTCAACTGGGAGAGTGGAACCGGTCCGGGGTTGTCTAAATAACCCAATCCATTTGGAATGGACCACCCTGACGAGTTTAACAGCTCCGTTGGCCGCTCTAAGGTCTTTTAAGAAAACCAAAGAGAGAATTGATCTGAGCTAAGTAATCTAAAAGAAACTAAAACTAATTAATTAAAACTAATAAAACAAATTAAATAAAAGAAATTAACTAAAAACTAACTAAAACTAAATAAAAGAAACTAAACTAACTAAAACTTATAAAACTAACTCACTAATCTAATTAAAACAAACTACTAATTAAACTAAAACTAAATACAACTATTCTAACTATTATATACAATCCACTAATTACTATTATAATAACTCAAATCAACTATCTAATTATCAGCTGTAATATTACTTATTCACAAATGTACATTATAAACAATCTACATATTTAATTAAAACCTGCAAAACTCATGTATTTTCTGCCCTAAGACAGCCAAGAATCTCTTTTTTTATTTTTATATTTTATGAAAAGAAATAAAACGTTACTGAAATTAAACGATCTAATATATTTACTGAAATTAAACAATCTAATATAAATCTAATTAAACTTATATCTAAATTAAACTACTTAATGAGAACAGTAAACAACAAACTAATTGACCTGGAAATGCTCCAAATCTGCCCTGTGTATGATAACTTCTAAGCTGGTCGGAGGAGGAAATTCGCACCGGTTAGTCCATAAGCTTCTCGAAAACGATAGGCTGTGCTGCTTCTTGAAGTGTTTTACAGGACAAACAAGACATAAAAGAAAATCATAACAATATTATGATTATAAATTCCTGCAATAAGGGAAACCTGTTATGCAAGGACTTATATATAACAATTCAATTCATGAAGAAGATTATCTTGTCATGCACAAACTGAATTAACAATTGTTATGTCTTTTTTCTATTTGGAAGAGACAAGATATGGATAACAGTAATAAAATTATATCATTTGTATTTGATTTAGATAGCTAAAGTAGTCATAAACCATCAACAAATTGATATACAAAACATGAAACGAAATGTTGATATATTGAGAAGCTAAAGCTGTGACAAAACATCAATTCTGCTCCAGTTTGTATTAGAACTCCATATCCTTGTTCTCCCACGAATGAGGATGATCATTATTACAAAAATCATAAGTATATATAGGTCTCTTCACAAGGTAAAACTTCCTTGTGGATAATATCAAACAGTTTTACATAATCTGGGAAATATCCCAAAATCACCTAAACTAAGAAAATAAAATGCAAGTGAAAATTTTTGAAATATCCCCTAACTGCTCCATAACTCAATTGCAATTTCAAATTTACCTGCAATAGAACACAAATATCAAATTAGAGAGATATTTCAATAACAAAACATTAAAAAATTGATCCTACAAACTTAGCTACAGAATCATCTGATTCTGTAGCTAATCTAAAATAGCACACAGGACCAGATAGCAATCAAATAAAATCTTAAAAGAAATCAAATCCAATTTAATTTTCTTTTAATAAATATTCAAAATGAATTACTATAACCCCAATGAGTTCATCATTCAAATCAAACCAAATCGAAAAGGATGTAGTCGAAACAGGATAAGAATGCTCTGTTTTTAGTTGCCATAAAATATGGTCAAATCATAACAAGACTGTTTCTTATCAAAATGCAATTATAAGTAAATCGTATGATGTAATCCAAAATCGACATAGTAACAATCGAACACAATCATAATCGAGTGGTTACAGCTATGCATAATCTTCATATTAGTTTTAATCAAATGCCAATATGGAACGACTGTTACGATTACAATCAAAACAAAACATGCATAACAACATCCACAAACTTTGCCATAGACTTCGTTTGCTGAGTATCATAAGATCAAATAGAAATCACGACCATTATCAACTCATTATAGTCATATTCAATCAAGCGCAAAGACAAGTAAACTGTTATTCAAATGAAATCATACTCAATGAGTATTGACCCAACGATTTCGTTATTGATTATCACACAGTCAACAAACAAGAGCATAACAGAATTCATAATATAAACTGGGTAAATAATCAAAACGAATATGGATGAGTTTAATTTTAGAAACAAATCGTAATCCTGGGCATGATTATTTTCATTCAAATCAAACTTAACAATATATTTGTTGAAATATACTCCGAGCTGATATCACGGTCAAAACGATGTGAATCAAACAGTTGCAATTTGGTTATGTATTAACAGGATAATATTTGAATTGGTCAAATTAGGCACGGAATATAACATTAAAATAGTTATGCCAACCATATCATATAGAACATAACCAAATTCAAATTGAATCATTGACTGTATTCAGAATTGGAATACCAGAAACAGCCTGTGTTTAGGATAAATGTTAACAACTTCAAATAGCAACAGAGTATTCAATTGAAACTAAATTGAAACAATCAAATCTATCCTATGACAAATCGAACCAAAACCAAATCCAATCACGATCATATCAGAACTAAATTGAATCAAAACCAATCCGAAATTCGATTAATCAAAACAAACTTATACACAATAATGCATGCTCATTAAACAATTTCAAATCGATGCTATACACAGAGCTGTGAGTTCATCATATAAACAGGTGATAATCATACCAGTGCGACTATTTGGACTATGCTAGCCTTGAGTTCACAAACGTTGTAGCAGACTCCACATTCTTAAACAAAATCGATCATGTTGTTCACTATTTCTTATCAGTGGATGACATCTTATCATTTTGACCAGAGAGCCTTGCAACTTGATCTTCCAGAGCATGAATTCTGGATTGCAGCATTGGCACATTGAGGTAATACCTTTCTAACCATATGCCACACTGATCACACGGTGGAACTGCTGGTTGAGATAGAACAGGAGGGGGTTTCGACGAGTCACCTGGGGTTTCACAGGGCATTTTGATGCTGGGATAATTTGGATCATTTTGCAAGCACGGTGGTAAGTTCTTCACGAAATCATATGCGGGTTTATCACACAGACCTTCAGAGTAGGGATACTCACTTGCTAGGTAGCGTTCAATCTCTGAATCAGAATCTTCACTTACCATAATAGGGTTAGGATTAACAGGTGATTTTGGTTTTTTTCTTGCCATGTGATAGATTAACCGGGCATTTTTCTTGCCTTTTGAATTGGCAGAGGGTTTGGCTTTAGGCCTTTTAGCCATGGGTTTAGCAGCTTCGGTATCCTGGGTAACGGAATTGGGTAGGCCAATAAGAGAATCGGGTAGGGGTTTAGGTAATAATGCACTGTAAGGCACAGGGGGTACTGATTTGCACTCGCTCACCACAGGTTTGTCAACCTGTGGTGGGCTTGAGTTATGAAAATTATTGCGAACAAGAAACTCATCCCAACAGTCACGGTGTAACCCCAACTTACAAACTACAAGCATTTTAATTAACCCGAAATGAAAAATACTAGTATCGGACTGGTTCCGTTTATACCTTTTAGACATTTTGAAAAAACACCTATGCAAGTAGTAAGGCATGTTAAGCTCGTACCCCATGAAAACCATCAGTAGCCGAAGGTGGTACAAGAAAACGAAACCATACCTTCCCTCGCAGGTAATGAACTGCTTGGTTATCATGAACAGGTCATGCCAGCGTTGCTTCAACATATTTGCAGGAAAACCCTTGTCACAAGAACTCACCTTTCGTGACTGGAGGAATAATGTCCATGGGACATCTTCCACCTTACATTTTTTCGACCACTTCTGTCCAGTAGCAGGAAGACTGGTAGCCAAACTGATAATTGCTCATCAATTTCTAACTGCACATCCCCAACCTTGGCTCGATATCCATCAAAGGTTAACGCAAATTGCCGAGCCACGCTAGGGTTATAACCATCAAACTTTCGTATGAACGAAAGCCATCCGAATTCCTCCAGGTCGCTATAAGCACCATCGAACATCAACAGTGCCTGACTACCATTGGGCTCAGCCCTTATGACCGGAGCCATGGTGTGGGTGCATGGTAGGGTTTGGTGCAAACACACAATACACAGGAGAAAAAATCGATAGGACTAACAGATGCAAGCGCTCAAAGGGGATGCAAATCAATATGCGCGTGCGAAGGTGGTGTGTTAGTTCACCGCCATGCACGACATTAATGGCACAGTACAACACTGTTTAATCAATTATGACACCACTCAAACCACATTAATCGGTTAACACAAAGATTAAACGGTGGATCGTGATACCAAGGCACCATTGTATCATTTGAAATCATGGATATTCAATATAGAATCAAACCCAAAGTTGATACGCTCCATGTGATAATTCAAGCCATTAAATCCAAAATCCAAATGTTTCACCAATGTGCGATTTCATAACTTCAAACCATTGCCATTCAACATGAAATCGAAACTCATATGCGCTTGTTGCATAATATATAATCAAAGTTTATAAAACATTGTGATCAATGACTTTATGAAATCGAAAAGCCAAGAACTTATGAAAGTAAGGATCGCGTCACATAAAACAAAATCAACCATGACCCTTAGGAAATCAAATATAACCCATAACTTAACATGCTCAATGCCTCATCGATTAAATAAAAATCAAGTTGTGCAATCAAAGTAAAAGTAGGTAACTGGACGTAGTTTGAAAATCATTCCAGCCACTTAATAGCAGACCAAAGGTAAGTACCAATCAGGATATCAAATAGGCAGATCATAACAGTCCAAATAACGATGGAGGAGTTTTCACGCTTTCAGTCATGAAAACTAAATCGAAACCAATTTGCAAATGTCGCTTGAAATGAAAGTGTCTTCTGTTTGCAAAATGTGACAAAAATTTGAAGTTCAAGAGACATAGGTGTAGGCAGCTTTAAGGGCAATTGAAAAAATTGAATTGGCTGCCAACAAATTCCCGAAGTCCCGAAGTCTCGAAGCTTTGGAAAAATGATTTTTTAGCAAAGCGCATGGTCATGGCCATGGTCATATGCAGTTTGGGAGCTGAGGAAAGGAGGGATAAGGGGATAATTGGTTGTCCTCGAGAAGGATTTAGCCACGGTTTCTAGTCATGGTCACTTGGGAAGTGGTTTGAAGGAAGCGCCTTCGCAGGGTGAAATGTTGTGTCAGCCAGGGATAACACAACACTGTTATTTTTGGAGAATAGGGATATGATCTCCATAAACAAAAAAAAAGAGACGTGTATAATGGTTTGACAATTTTGATATCATATGTGTAATTCTAACAAAATGGTCTCTTGCACATTTTTCATAATTAAGGGGCTTAAGCATGTCAACTCAGGATGCGTATTGAGGAAATGGAAGAAGGTGAGGGAGCCTCTAGTCATGAAAAGGAGGCCGAAGGATATAATACTAGAATCAGTAATGCAGAGATAGAGTCCAATGGACACAATGAAAAAGGAGATCAGGAAATGTTAATAGAAATGGTAAGAATCCTGAAGATGGAAGTGCAAAGCTACAAAGCAGACAACGAGAGACTGATGAGAGAGAAAATTCATATAGATTCTTGAGTGTTGTAGAGATTAAATCAGTTGCAGAGGCAAATGAAGAAGGGATCAAACTCAAGACAATAGGAAGAAGGCATGTGTCATGAAAGAAGAGATGCTCGTGGAAGAGCTGGTTATTCCAGAAGTGATAGCAGAGCTCCTGGACACCACTCACCCCCTTACTCAGAAATAAATTTTTATGCAACAGATGATCCCGTAAGTAGTCCAGAGGTGTCTCCTATCAGACACCAGAGAAGGAAAAAAGAGGTAGATTATTTTCAAGGAGAGCTGAGGAAGCTCAAGCCACCTTCATTTTAGGGTGAAAGAGAAAGGGAAGATGGTGTCAAAGTGTGGTTGCTTGGGCTCAGGAGATATTTTTTAGTTTCATAACTATTCATCAAACCTAGAAGCCGGGATTTCCACCTACCACTTACATGGGAAAGTTGCAATATGGTGGGACCAACTGAAGCAAGTGGAGCATGTTAATGAAAGTAGGATCACTTGGAAGTAGTTCAAGAAGTACTTCCAAAAGGAGTACCTCTCAGAGAATTTCTATGACAAGAAAATGCAAGATTTCTTTGAACTTAGGTTGGGAAGCATGACTATGGAAAAATATGAGAAGAAATTCTTGGGATTGTTAAAGTATGCCAGGTTCATTGGTGATGAGAAAGTGAAAATATAGAGATTTCTAAGTGGATTTCCAGCCTTTGATAAGGAAAATATCAATTATGATGAACCCAAGACCTTGACTGAGGCCATCAGGAGGGATAAATACCTATATGAGCAAGGCCAAGGAAGAGAATCCCTACAAAAATCTTGGAAGGACAAGAAGATTGTGAAGTCCAATCAGAGGAGGAAAGGATTCAAACCTACCTTCAATAGGAATGAGACTAATATAAATCATCAAGATCAGTATGCTAAAGGGGATTTCAAGAAGGAATATTCCTTGGGAAAAAGGGGAAGACCACCAATCCAATGCTGGGGATGCAAGGAATATCACCTATACAAGGGTTCCCCATAAAGAAAGGATTGAGTGAAGACTATGCACAACATCCAAGAGGCTACAACAGTCGAAGATATGGGAAGAATCTATGCATCTTTAAATGATCGACAAGCAGAGTACCGGTCCAATATGATTGAGGTGGAAGGTAAGATCATAAATCATCCTGTTTCTATTTTGATTGATTCAGGAGCACGTCATTGTTACATTGATCCTAAGATAGTGGATAGATAACATTTGGAGAAAATTAAACTTGGAAAAGAAAATTTGGTTCAGTTAGCCACTGGAACCAAAAGAAGAATACATGATATGGTTAGAGGTTGTTCCATAAGTCTTAATGGTGTGAATACTAGTACTAATCTAAATATCATACTATTGGGGTCTTATGATGTTTTGATTGGGATGGATTGGTTGGACAAGCATCATGTTGTCCTAGTTTGTCATAACAAGACATTTACATTTCTTGATGGAGATGGAAAACAGAGCACTGTGAAAGTAATTCCAAGACCCATCTCTATAAGGGAGATTTCGTCCTTACAGCTGAAAAGATGTTTTAGAAAAGGATGTCAACTGTATGAAACTCATGTGGAGGATCTAGTTGATACAAAGGGGCCAAGCCTTGAATATTTCTTGGTGCTACAGGAATTTGAAGATGTATTCCAAGAAATACTCGGATTTCCACCAAGAAGGGAGATAGATTTCTCAATTTATTTAGTGCCAGAAGTTTCCCTAGTGTCAAAAACACCTTACAGAATGAGCACACTAGAGTTAAAAGAATTAAAAATGCAGTTGGAGGAATTTTTGAAGAAAGGGTACATACGTCCAAGTGTTTCACCTTGGGGAGCACCAGTACTTTTTGTCAAAAAGAAGGATGGAACCTTGAGGCTGTGTATTGACTTCCGACAGTTGAATAAGTACACTATAAAGAATAAGTATCCTTTACCCCGAATTGATTACCTCTTTAATCAGCTAAGAGGAGCAAAGATATTTTCAAAGATTGACCTCAGGGAAGGATACCATCAGGTAAGAATCAAGGAAGAAGATATTCATAAGACAACCTTTAGGATCATGTATGGGCATTGTGAATTTGTAGTGGTGCCATTTGGATTGACAAATGCACCACTTGTCTTCATGTGTTTAATGAATGGCATATTTAAAAACTAT
This sequence comes from Picea engelmannii, assembly GCA_009831015.1. Lineage (NCBI taxonomy): Eukaryota > Viridiplantae > Streptophyta > Pinopsida > Pinales > Pinaceae > Picea > Picea engelmannii. The sequence continues at coordinate 73,663 of ML804473.1, forward strand.
CTGGACAAGTTTTCATAGTATTCTTGGATGACATACTTATATATTCTAAGTCTGAAGAGGAGCATGAGCATCACTTAATACTGGTGTTGCATGTACTGAGAGAACATCAGTTGTATGCCAAGTTGAGTAAGTGTTATTTTTATCAAAATAAGATCCATTACTTGGGACACATTATTTCAGAGCAGGGCATAACAGTAGATCCAAAGAAGATCGAAGACATTAGAGGATGGACAACACCCAAAAGTGTGTCAAATGTTAGATATTTTATGGGATTAGCCGACTACTACAGAAGGTTCATAGTAGGGTTCTCTAATATTTCTCATCCCATCACTTCTTTGCAAAAGAAGGGGACTACATTTGAATGGATGCTCAAGTGTGAAAATAATTTTAATCTATTGAAGGAATTACATACTAGTGCACCTATATTAAAAATTGCTATCCCAAATGAAATTTTTGAGGTATGTACAGACGCATGTAAGGAAGTACTTGGGGGATTCCTCACACAAAATGGATATGTCGTTGGATATGAGTCCAAACATCTTAAGGAACATGAGAGGAACTATGCCATGCATGGCTTGGAACTTGCTGCCATTATTCATGCCTTGAGGATGTGGAGGTACTATCTCATGGGGATAAATTCGAATTAAGGACATACCACATTGGCCTGAAGTATCTTTTTGAACAACCGACCTTGAATGCCAAGAAACCAAGATGGATGGAATTTTTAAGTGAATATGAATTCAATATCAAGCATATCAAGGGAAAGGAGAATAAAGTTGTCGATGCACTTAGTAGGAGAGTGCATCTCATGCATTCTACTGCTGTCAGTATGCATCAGTCAGACTTGAAGAGAAGAATTTTACATGGTCTTGTTATAGACCAGCATTACCTAAAAGTAAAGGAAAACTTACAACATAAATTAAAGGAGTATGAGATAAAGGAAGATGGATTACTCATGCATAAAAATAGAATCTATGTTCCTAGTTCCGGAGGACTGAGGATGTTGGTACTGAAGGAAATGCATGATGTTACTTATGCTGGACATCCCGGTTACCAGAAAAAAATCACAGTAGTAAGAATCCAGTTATTTTGGCCAGGAATGAAGAAGGATGTTGATGATTACATCACTCGATGTATGGAATGTCAGAAGGTGAAGGATGAGCATAGGCACCCAACGAGTTTGTTGCAACCATTGCCAATTCTAGAGAATAAATGGGAAGTGATCACCATGGATTTCATTATAGGATTACCCAGAACGAATAAGAAACATGATTCAATCATGGTGGTGGTTGACAAATTAACAAAGGCTACTCATTTTGTGCCTATGAAGACAATGCAAACAACAACTAATATTGCAGAAATTTTCATGAAGGAAATTGCTAGGTTGCATGGGATACCTGGGATAATTGTCTTGGACATAGATACAAATTTTACCTCCAATTTATGGAGGGGAATGTTTGAAGGATTTGGAACAAATCTAAACTTTAGCACCACATATCATCCCCAGATAGATGGGCAAATAGAGAGGGTCAATCGAATAATTGAAGACATGCTAAGAATGTATGTGATGGATAAGCCATCTAAGTGGGAAGATTACTTACACTTGGTTGAGTTTTCATATAAAAATGGGTATCAAGCTTCATTGAGAATGAGCCCATTTGAAGCCTTGTATGGTAGGAAATGCAATACTCCAGTGAGTTGGGACAACCTAGCAGACAGAGTGGTACTTGGGCCGGAGTTGCTCAAAGACATGGAAGACTAGGTGGTTAAGATCAAGCATAATTTAAAGGCAGCTCAGGGTCGACGAAAATTTTATGCAGACAAGAACAAGACAGTTAGAGAATTTAAAGTAGGGGAGCATGTACTTTTGAAAGTGAAGCCCATGAAAATATATTTGAAATTGGGTAGTTGTACAAAGTTGGAAGCCAAATGCTATGGTCCATTTGAAATATTGGACAGAATAGGGCCAGTTGCATACATGCTTGCATTGCCTGCTTCCATGAATGTGCATAATGTATTTCATGTATATTTACTAAAGAAATATGTACATGATCCTAACCATGTTATTGATTGAGATCTGATTCAGGTAGAGATGGAGGGAGACTTTCAGGTTCAGCCAGTGCGAGTATTGGACAAAAAAATCAAAATTCTTTTGAATCGAGTTATATAACTGGTAAAAGTTCAGTGGACCTACTACGATCTTGAAAATGCTACCTGGGATCATGAATATGCCATGCGGGAAGATTACCCGCAACTCTTTGAATAAATTTGGGATTTTGATCTCTATTTTGTATATGCACTAAGGACAGTGCCAAAATAAGGGGGAAGGGATGTAACACCCCAGCTTTTGAACCCCCATTTTAAAATAATGTATTTTTATAACGATGAGAGGCCTGAGTGCCCAAACAATTATTAAAGGGCCAATATGCCCAATACATGTAATGTTTTGATCATTATTAATAATAAACACCTCGATGGCTGCTAGATGGACAAGGACTAGAGTTATAGGGGGCTATGATTCCATAAGAGATGGAGCTTGAGGGACTAAGTGTTTATTCCTATTTTAATTACCCTTTTTGTCTAAGGGAGGGGATCGATTACGTGAGCTTCTTGGGGAAGGCCAGGAGGTTCTTGTTTCCCCACGAGGTTACTTAAACCCACCTTTGGTCTAATGGGGGGGTTTTACTGATGACTTGTTCACTGATTTCCCATTCACTCACTCATTTCTTCCCTCACGCACTCCCATGAACTCCCTGACCCGTTCATTGACCTATCCTCACTTGCATCTTGGAATGGAAAAGGAAACAGAGTTGCTGAAGAACTTATCCATGGGATAGTTGGCCATAGTGGTCACTGGTGTGATCCAGCCATGACCTAAGGGCATGCATGTCTGAAACACATTGGCCTGTGCCCTATTTTTCTCACAACTGCGAGTCCTGAGAGTTACAACATTGAGATTCTGGATGTGCTGTGCTGGAGGACCTTAAAATAAAGGAGCAGGATTGCCTAAGGGACTGCGTGGTAGAGAAGGGTGGAGGTCTGGTCTCTTGGGGTGGTACAGGCTAGGTAGAAGAGATTTGGGTACTTGGATTGTTGTGGGTGTTGGAAAACCTATGAGAGCTTGAGAGTTGACTAGTTTGGGAACCCAATTACACTTTGGAATCATCCTTATGGATTCATAGCCCTGGCTCGGGGGTGACACTGTTGTTGAGATTTGGAGTAGTGGTGTCTACGGTTGGGTGGAACGTCCTTGGTCTGCATCCAGTCAGTGTCATCATTCATAAAGATAAGTTCTCTCTATCATGATATCATTATCTATGTATGAATGTATTTTTCTGTTGTGTATATTTAATTGTCGTTTAATATAATCTTTATATTATGCATGCTTGTTGGATATTACTATGCATGTCGTTTAAATATGTTATATTATGCATCCTTAATAAATAAAGAAGGTATCAACATGAGAAAGAAGTCTGAGGGTGGGCTTGCAGGTAACGTACCCAGCCTGTGGCTGGAAGGGTATGTTACAATAGCCATGGAATTTTGCATGGCTTTTCCCCACTTTTGGAAAGAGTTAATACACCCAAAAACATAGAGGAAAAGAAATGAAAACAAAAGGGTAATTGCATGGTGTGAAAACACAGACTAGATCCAAAATTTTGCTGAGCAAAATAGGAAGAAACGCAGAGGAAAAATGCATAAAAATCGTTGAGCATAGGGGTGTAAAATCATTGAGTAATACAATATAAATTTGGTTAGTAAGGATGCATAAATTCATCCAGAAAGAAGTATAATTTTTCTGAGAAAAGGGAGAAAAGAACAAATCACAATAATCTTCTTAAAAACGCACAGAATAATTCATAAAAATTGCTGAGCAATGAGGCATAAATTCGTTGAGTAAATGAGTGGAAATTCGCTGAGAAACACAAGGTAAAACGTAGTTGAGAAGAAGGGGACTGAATTCAGGACTTGACTCCATGATAAGGTGTAATTTCTATTACCAGTGTCAGCCATGGGGACTGAATTCGGGACTTGGGAGAATGAAACTAGTGGCATAGCCACCAGAGAAAGCTAGATATAACAATATATATATATATATATATATATATATATATATATATATATATATATATATATATATATATATATATATATATATATATATATATATATATATATATATATANTCCAAGAAAATTAGGAATTCTCTTGTGATATCTAATGAAACTAAAACCAAAATAAAATATGGGATGAGTCATAGAGAAGCATGTTATGAATATCGGGAAACACTCACATCCAATATCCTTGAGAAATTGAAACGTCAACACAACAATTCACTCTCTAGATTCACAATAACTATCAAGAACTTGTCAATTTGGATTTAAAATTTACAATCAAAACTTCATGGCAAGATTCAACTTTAATATACATTCAGTTTAACAAATTACAACTTGAATTTAAATACCATAACCGACGAAGATAACTTAAAGATTCTCTCCCATGCTTGCACTTCATCCATCTCCCTGCTTGCTAAACATGAAGACCTCATCGGTACCTCCAAACCAACGCTAGGGGTAGTCTTCTCCCCCCTTAGCCCCTCGATCTACAAAGGAGCCACACACACACACAACCATAAAGTTGTAGCTCCCAGCTCACCTCACAAGGTAGAGCCACCACTCTCTCCCTCAAGCTGGGTATCCCAACTCTCACAAGTAAAACCAATCATAATTTATGCACCATACCCTTACTCATACTAGTCATCATCCATTCCTCCTCTCATCCATTTCTTTTATAGATTTTTTTTTTCTTAGTGACCACTTGCCATTTGCACATTAAATTCATTTTTTTAAAATTAATTAGGAATTACTGCCCCATACACTTGTCACCGATTCCCTTAGTTGCATCAATAAATCCACAATTTAATTAAATTAAATGTCAATTTCCCTCATCCATCCTAAAAGCGCTCCTAAAATCACTCCTATTTGTCCCTTATTCCCTTTATTTCCCTTTTAATGATTGACACCTTTCTAAAACTGAGTGGTGTTTAAATTAGGAAAGTTCTTTAGTTAGACTAGACTAGATACCTTTATATGCTTACACATCTTTATGCTTTATTCCATTCTCAATTAAAGTCTATCTTAGTATTTACTTGCAGAAGTGTATTAATCACTCCTTAGGGTTTAATTTTAATTTTCATTGATTCTTAATTTGATTTAATTCATCCCCTCATCAATTAATTTAAAAATTTAATTTTTAATCTTCTCACTCACTTAGACTTAGGCTTAGTTAAATATTTATTTGCAAACACCTAGACCCTTAGGGATTATGATTAATAATTTCATTATTTAGTTAATTAATTAATCCATTAATTAATTCGAGAGGTGCTCAAGATTTTAAGGTTTAACATTCACTCAAGTTTTTTGGGCCACCTAGATTCATTGACTCGTTTTTTTTTATTCCGCAACGTGCCCTTCAAGACGCACTTCGTGATCTAAGGGTGCCACTCGCCTTTGATTAAAATTTTAATTACATGACGTGCCCTTCAATACTACGTGCTCCAAGGGTGCCACTTGCCTTTGACTGGTTTTGTTAGTTGTCTAACCCTTGGAGTCAATACTTCATTCATGCGACCTTATGAGAGACTAAGGGCCTCTAAGGAATAAGGACCCTGCCTTATTGTGTTCCCTTTAGAATCTTCGTGAGAGACTAACTCAGTATTCCCTCACGACATCGTGGATCTATCGAACTAGGTAATAATTAACCTACTATACGAGCCATGACGAGAGTGATAATAGGTTGTGATAGGGCTACTGCCACACCTCTCCCTCAATATCTGGTTGTTGTGCATGGCCCCTTTACTCCTTATGCGAGTCTAATTAGCAAGCAATCGTCAGCCTGAATCCATCAATGAAATACTGTCAATGATCCATAAAAAACATCATAATATACCATATCATATGTCACATATGCATAAATAAAAATACCCAAACCAATACAGTCCACTCACTGACTCGATCCAGAGTTGAAGGAGGTCCATTGATGACAACAACATCCTCAATATTTCAAGTGTCCTGCACACTCAGGGGAAACTCGTCAATAGAATCTGTCAATACAAATATATCAAATAACACAACATCATAATCCATCAACATCATCACAAGAATCCATAAATGAACAAACATCCATATACTGAAACCGGATCACTTGCACACAAGTGTCCTCAAAGAATAAGTCAATAGCATGTGCTTACGAGAGATGGATGTTACAGTTAGGACAACTAAAAGTCAAGAGGTATCAATATCTTTACCTCCATCAAAATATAATATTCCCAAGCAATTAGCTAATATAAAAGTAGATGCATCTCTCTTGGACATGGTCATCATTCCCGAACAACAAAAACATCTAAAGAATTATATGGAAGGTAAAACTTCTATAATAGATAGTTTATCTAAAAAACATGTTGGAGATGAATTGCCTATAAATAAGTTAGGTATAAATAATTTTAGGAATTCTGTAAAAAATCATTCCTTTTACATATCTGTAAAAATAATCAATAGGATAGTTCACTATTGCTTGATAGATGGTGGGTCAGGCTATAGCGTTATGTCCAAGATTATTATGGAAGAACTGGGACTCTCTTGTACAAATGAAAATTTGAGAAGCATGTTGTCCTGTAATAATCAACAACAAACAACGATTGGTCAAATTAAGGATGTAACTTTAGTCCTTTGTGCCCATCCTAAAATTAGAACCATATGTAACATTCAAGTAATCGACATGCCCGCCATTAACTAATCTATTATTCTAGGTAGATATCGGTAGGCTTTGACTAGTGGTTATATATATTTAGATGGAACACACATGTCTATTCTTAAAAATGGAAAGAACATTATTTTTTTAAGGGAAGGATGAATTTCACCATACATAGAAATTTTTTCTCAACCAAACATTAATTATATTGAGGAAGATATGGGTGTATACTCTATTTTTGTAGAAGAAGATGATGCTTCTCTTGAACAACCTTATGATTACGAAGATGGAATGTGGCATATGCACTTTGATGGTGCATGTTCAAGTGAAGGAAATGGAGTAGACATTGTATTATGCTCTCATGTTGGTAAAATTCATAATTTTTCCTACATATTAGAATTTTCCTGTACTAATAACATTACTGAATTTGAAGCATTGTTGTTAGGAATCGAAAATGCCTAGAATCTAGAATGTTATCATCTCACTGTCTTTGGAGATTCATAACTTGTTGTTAAATTGGCGAGGAAAAACTATAATCCTTCCAACGAGTTTCTAAAAAGATACACCCAAGTTGTTTTGGATTCAATTTCAAATTTTCTATATTTTAACATTACTCACATCATAACAGAGTTGAAATCTATGGTTGATAGGCTAGCTATTTTTGCGGCTTGTCCTACTAGAAAATTATTACCTCAAAGACTTTATTGCACATTTTTATCTTTATATCGATCTCATATTCCTAATAATGTGGAATCATGTCACGTCTTCCCTGATGACGAAAGCATTGGTGCTTTCTTGCAGAAGGAGATTTATAAGCCAAAGGAAATCCTTTCACTTGAATTTATTAAAATTCCTAAAGGCTCGACTCCTATTGAGAGCTCACTCTCAGCAAGTGATGTTAGCAATAGGAAAGAAACATATGAAGAGGATTCAAAGAGGAAAATAGGAGATAGCATTCCAGTGAGCATTAGAACTTAGAAACATCCAAAGATATTAAAAATTGGAGCCCAATGTTTCGAAGATGAAAAACAAAAATTCATGGACTTATTTCGTGAATTTATAGATTTTTTTTCCTGGTCTTATGAGGATCTTCATGGTTTTGATCCTAGTGTTATCTAGCATGGTATTCTAATTAAGGAAGAAGAAATACATGTTAGGAAAAAGAAGAGACCTATAAACCCTGCTCTTGAAGCTACTATAAGAAAATAAGTGGAAAATTTGATAAATGCTCACATTGTCTTCTCCATTAAATATTCTGAGTGGGTTTCTAACATTGTTCCTGTATGGAAAAAAAATGGTGACATTCAATTATGTGTTTATTTCTGTGCACTTAATAGAGCAAGTGTAAAATATAACTTTCCCCTTACTAATATGGAAATGATTTTGCAGCAAGTACCAGGGTCACAAATGATGTCCCTTCTTGATGATTTTTTTGGTTACAATCAAATTAGAGTCAAAAGGGATGAAAAATATAAAACCACTTTTACAACTCAATGGAGCACCTTTGTTTATGAACAAATTCCTTTTGGATCAATTAATGCAAGTGCTACTTTTCAGAGGGTTATGAAAATAACATTTCATGATATTATTGGTAAGATAATTCATATTTTTCTTGATGACTTATCAGTTTACTCTAAAAACCGACAAGATCATTTTTATCATATTAAAAAAGTCTTTTGATTGTAGGATATTTTCACCCTACAGAAGTTACCTCCCTTAGGATATTCCTAGACCTAAGACATAATAGAGATGTAATATACAAAGTTTCCTAGATCTAAGTTATACATGAAAAAGATCTATTGAAATGGAAGTCTTACCTAGATTACAATGATTGTACCTGCATGCTCCTTAGATGATATTTTCCATGAATATTTCTTTCACCCTTACCAACTTAGATATGCACACATAGAGACACATAAACCCTTCAGAAGATCCAACTGATCATGCATAAATTAATGATATATCTAATAATGTATCATAACACATGAAAACATTGATTTCTCCACAATAAAACATAGTAATTACATATAGATCCAAGTAGAGGTAAAAACCTTGTACGTATTCTATTAATCAAATGAAAGAACTTATAATTTGAAGCTCTAACTAGGTTCCTTTCCTAAGCTCCGCGATTAATATTCCAGCATAAACTTACTTTCTCCTTTTCTCCCCTTTTCCCATGAGAGACCCTAATTATTTATATGATAGTAGGGATAAGATATCCATGACCAATATGAAAATCTTCTCAAGGTCGAACAATGAAGAATATGTGATTGAATATCATCCCATGAAACCAATCCTAAAAAGGGATTAACAGAATCGATAATGCCCTGCATTATTATAGGGAGCGAATGGTTGCTCCTTGTAGGAGGAAAGGGAACGACTAACACTTCCTGTTCACATGCTGTAAACGAGAAACCAACGACCATGGAAAAAAGTATTGTAATATTAGGGGAAAAGTGGTATGGTTGAGTGGCTTAGATTACTGGCCCCTAGATGATGTCCAACAATTGATGAGGTGGAAAATAAATGTATAATATATTTCCCCTAAACTGTGAGGTCAGAAGAGGTTTCTGATGGCCAGAATAATTTACAAAAAAAATCACGGAGCTTTGAGTGAGGGAACTTGGAAAGAAAACATCATCATTCTGGCATAATAATAACATCCACGAGGCAGGCATACCCATGCTCAGTAAGAAAACTAAGCATAGCCACCAAATAACACACTCTAGATCCATGCATGGCACAAGTAACTAGATCATGTCCAAGGAATAATACACCGTGGATCCATGTCATAAGTGAGAGCATAGCCACTGTAAATGTGTTGAACTTGGACAAAATAGATCTAGCTAGAAAATACCACACACATTTGCAGAGAGAAATTGAGAAACAAGAAGCAAGAGAGAAATAATGGAAGAATTCTCATTAACCATATTCCACACTCAAAGAGTGAATAATTTACAATATATATAGGCTACATGAGTAACTAATGCACCATAGTAGTGATCTTGAGAGATCTAGAAACTCACTGATAGACACTGGAGTGAATTTCCATCTAGTCCTAGTTAATTGATCCATGCAATCATCAGTTGACTGAGACACATGTGTGGAAGTGAGAGAGACACATGCAACTCCTGGTGATAAAACTAAGTTTTCCATGCATGAGTGACTTCCACTAGTCTAACTGGGTGTAACTGACTCTAAACTAAAGAGGAACATCCTATTTTGTAGGGAAAAATTCTCTAGAGAGAATATTCTCATATAAGGAATCGTTCTCAACATTAGACTGTAAAACTTAGGAAAATAATTATAGGTGAGTGTGTAATATCTCCAACAGGCCCCCTGAACATTACTAGGGTGTACATGATGAATGGGTCCTGAAAACAAAGGCCATGTTAGGTACCCATTGTACAATGCATATAAGAATGAAACATTGAAAAAACAAGGAAAGAGGGAAAACCTCATTAAAAACCCCCGCCCCCCCCCC
>ML804473.1:84017-134795 GCA_009831015.1 Picea engelmannii
CTAATTGTGCAAGTTTGTGCTCATTGAATATTTTTTTGAATATGTAGATTGATGCAGGAGCATCCCTCACGACAAGCAAAACCAACGTGGAAGCAGAAGACAACTAGAAGATGTCCAGCGCAAGTTTTTGAATTTTTAAATTCTTTCTTGAAGTTGACGCGCCAAACTTAAATGAGATCATTTAATGAAAGCGCCTTGGTAAGAATGTATTCAAACCTCGAGCCATATGCTCTCGTCTAAGATAGACAGAGGCATTTATAGTAGTAGTTGCAGGTAGATAGAATTGAATTCTTAGATTAGACAGTTTTTATAGTGCAGGAGGGAAACCGGATATAGACACCCTCATTTGTATCATTGTAACATTAAGCAACAGGAGTTAGAAGAATCAAGAGAGCATAGGAGAATAGAAGATAGTTGTAAAGAACACCCATGTACAGATCTTGAATTAATAGAGAAGTTGATTCAGATTCATGGCTGTTGTGTTATTCTCTGTGTATGTGTGTTGAATGCTCTGCTTATGAATATTTATTCTATTATGCATTTATTATTATGCTGTGTGTATGAATTCATGTGTTGAGATTGAAGTCTGAGAGGAAGTGAGGTGAGTTACAATTGTTTCTCTTTTGAGCGAGGATTCCTGCAAGGAGTGCAGTTGAATTCGTCCGCAAGGAAGTGCATTGACAGAAGGATTAGAGAGTAACTCTTGTTTTCCAAGAACTCAGAAGTGAAAGTGAGTTGCTAAAGCCATGCAAGGAGTGCGCCGGCTAAGGAGAGTCTCAGTCATGACGCTGAGAAGAAGCTTTGGGAGACTGCTGCTGTAGGAGTGCACAGATTCGAGTGACTTCAACACTTAGGCGTGATTGAAGATTTGTCGCAAGGAGTGCGGAAAGAAGTTCTTTGAAGGGCTTGAGAAGTCCAGAACAAGCTCAGGAGGTATAGGCCTTCGAGTTCACCAAGAACAAGCGCAGGGAAACTGTTGTTGGAAGTCAGAGGAAGCGTCGCAGGTTGGCGAGCGAACAAACGAGTCTCGTGGAGAGACACTTCTTTATTTCGTAGAATCCTCAAGGGGAGAACGAACGGACGAAATCTTTGGAAGAGATTTCATAAAGTTCTGAGACCCGTTGGATCTCCCAGAGGTGCAAGGTAGTTACAACATAGGCATGGAGAGGATTCAAAGCTCAGTAGGGGAAGCACCGTTGATCCAAGTCGGTTAGAGCCGTTGGATTGTTCACGAGATCATGTATCGTGGCCTCACGAGAAAAGAATCAAGAGTTTGGACGCGGAGGTCGCGAGGTTGCGAGGAGCGAGATTTTGACCGTTGGAGGACAGGTGGCACCTCGCATCTCGGGAGCTCATAAGAGGAAGGGTTAAGAAATTGGCATTAAAAGTCGCGAGACGCGAGGTCACGAGGCAACGAAGTGGAAAGAGATTGTGCACCGTCCATCTGAAGGGACAGGTGTCAAGGATCGAGAGATCTCGCGAACTCAGAGCTCGCAGGGTGAATTCCCAAGTGCTTGGCGTTAAAAGTAACGAGATGCGAGGTCACGAGGAAGCGAAGTGGCAAGAGGCTGTGAGCTGTCCATCTGCATAGGATAGGTGGCAGAGATCGGGAAGCCTTGCGAACTCGGGAGTTCGCAGGGTGAGAGCCCAAACATTGGGTATTCAAAGTCGCGAGGACGTGAGTAGCGAGAGAAGGACAACTGTCAGATCCAGATCGTGGGAGGACCATTGGATCTGCGCATGGGATCGCGTCTCAGGACCTCATGAGAAAAGGCCCAAGAACTTGGCTACAGAAATCGTGAAGTTGCGAGGGAGCGAGATCGCGAGTCTTGGTGCCTCAGGTATCGGAGGTTGGAGAACCAAAAGTTTGGTACCACGAGTAGCGACGTCGCGAGTAGTGAAATCCCTCAGGGAAAATTCAATGAGTTGACTGACCATCGGGTCTCAGGGATCTGAGAGCCCAGCGCTCAACCTTTGAACTCGCGAAGTCACGAGTTCCGATTTCCCGATAAAGAAAGGAAGGGGGATCGCACGAGAGAACTGTGGGAGCAGATTTCCCAATAGGGAAATAGAAGAACCTTAGAGTTCTTCGGGCTGAGAAGAAGAAGAAGATCCTGTGAGCGGACGTGCCCATGGGTGGCGCAATCTGCGTCAAGTGGTATCAGAGCATAGAAAAGTTTCTTTTGTTTCTATAGCAGAGGACGAGGAGAATTCACCAAGCCACCAAGGAGAAGAGGTAGACAATCAACCGATCCAGAGGAGGAAAGGGAATTATCCAGAGACAGAGGTAGGCAAGTACAAAATCCAGACGTGGAAAGAGGAATGCGGAATCTTCATGCCAGAATAGAGGACATGGAGATAATACAAAGGCAAAATGTTGATGCAGGAGATATCAGTGAATCCGAGGATGAAGAGGACACTGGACATGAAGAAGAAGAAATCCTAGCAGAAGATGTGGCCAATGAGCGTTTAGTTAAGGCTATCGCTCGAATGAGTTCGAAAACAAAGATGGACATTCCAGCCTATGAAGGGAGTCTGGATGCAGAAGAGATGCTAGACTGGATTAGAGCTCTTGACACTTACTTCGATTATGAAGATATCGAAGATGACAAGAAGGTTAGACATGCTGTCATGAGATTAAAGGGACATGCAGCCTTATGGTGGGATGAACTGCAAGCTGATAGGCGTTTCCAAGGCAAGCAGAAGATTAAGAGCTAGGATAGGATGATTGCAAAGATGAAGGTGAAATTCATTCCTAGGGACTATCAAATTTTTCTGTTCAGAAGGATGCAGAACCTAAGACAAAAGCTGATGACAGTGAAAGAGTATACTGAAGAATTTTACAAGTTGAATATTAGAGCAGGTCATCACGAAAACAATGACGAAAAGGTGGCCAGGTATATGAATTGGTTGAGGTATGCAATTTTGGATGAACTAAATTTGATGACCATCCGAACTATGGAGGATGCTTACCAATTGGCTCTGAAAGCTGAGGAGAAGCTGAGCCGTAAACAAAGTCATAGGGGCAGAGGCAGAAGTCAGCCCAAAGGAAAAGCAGTTGCCCAAGATAAATACCAGAAGCCCAAAGACGAATGGAAGAAACCTCAGGGAAAGGGTGAAAGAGGTGGAACCTTGCAGAGAAGGCCATATGTTGAGAAAAAAGAACAACATAATGAGCAGAGAGGAGGATATGCTGATAATAATAGGTTTCCTCGTACCGGAGGTAGAGAAAGAGGAAGAGGTGGAGTTATCACATGCTTCACATGTGGGAAAAATGGGCACAAATCATTCAAGTGTCTAGAGAAAAAGAAAGAAACTGGAGAAACTTACATCACCGAGGAACATAGGCGAGATGTTGAGTCAGAGTACACTAAAGGCGGAAGATCACTGGTGATGCGAAAATTCCTTTTGACGCCAGAGAAGGAGATGGAGAATCCAGCATAGAGGAACGGCCTTTTTAGGACTGCTTGCAAGACCAAGGGTTGGGCATGTAAGGTCATCGTGGATGGTGGAAGCACCGATAATCTCGTTTCAATCGAGATGGTAGAAAAGCTGGAGCTAGAGACAAATGAGCACCCGATCCCATACAAAGTTTCATGGCTACAGAAGGGACATCAGGTAAATGTCACTAAACAATGCTTAGTTGACATTAAGATAGGAGGATATAATGATAGGATTTTATGTGATGTTATTCCTATGGATGTCTGTCATTTATTGCTGGGTAGACCATGGCAATATCATAGAAATGTAATTCATGATGGGAGGATGAATACCTATACCCTAGAAAAGAATGGGAGAACTCATATGTCGTGTCCAATTAAAGATAAAGAAGTGAAACCGGAAGAAAGCAACAGGGTACTTCTCATGAGTGGGAAGGAACTTCTTACAGAAGTTAAGAAGAAGGAGGATCCACAATTCTTTGTGGTCAGAAAACCGAGAATTGTTCTGACTAGCACAAGAGTGGACGATTTACCAGGAGAAGTTCAGGAACTGCTGGAAGAGTTCGCTGATATTGTAGTGGAAGAACTACCTCATTCGTTGCCACCGATGAGGAGCGTGAGTCACCATATAGACCTCATACTAGGAGCTATTTTACCAAACAAAGCTGCGTATATATTGACGCCGCAGGAGAATGAAGAGGTTAAAATTCAGGTCCAGGAGTTGTTGGAAAAAGGCTTGGTCAGGGAAAGCTTGAGTCCGTGTGTTGTTCCAACAGTACTCAGTCTGAAGAAAGACGGAGGCTGGAGGATGTGCACTGATTCAAGAGCCATCAACAAGATAACTATCAGATATAGATTCCCATTGCCAAGAATGGATGATTTGATGGATTGCTTAAGTGGGGCAATTTTTTTTTCAAAAATAGACTTGAAGAGTGGATATCATCAGATTCGTATGAGAGAAGGTGATGAATGGAAAACAACATTCAAGACAAATGAAGGTTTTTATGAATGGCTTGTCATGCCATTTGGCTTGATGAATGCACCAAGTACCTTTATGAGGTTGATGAATGAAGTCCTGAAGGAGTTCATCGGGAAATTTTTCATCGTGTATCTGGATGACATATTGGTTTTCAACAAGACAAAGGCTGAACACCTGAAGCATTTGTCTATTGTGATGAAGAGGTTACAGCAGGAGAAGTTGTTGATAAACATGAAGAAGTCCTCATTCATGAAGATAGAACTCATTTATTTGGGGTTTGTTATATCTGCAAATGAATTAAGGATGGATCCAAATAAGGTGGAGGTAATTAAGAATTGGCCATCACCAAGGAACGTGTTCGAAGTGAGGAGTTTCCACGGACTGGCTAGTTTCTACCGAAAATTCATCAGGAATTTCAGTGGAATTAGCGCAACAATGATGGATACAGTCAGGAAAAGACATAAATCTTTTCACTGGACTGAAGAAGCTGAGAAAATTTTCAATTTGTTGAAACGAAAGATTACAGAGAAACCAATTTTGGTGTTGCCGGATTTTCAGAAAACATTCCAGGTAAAATGTGATGCAAGCGGGTTTGAAATTGGAGTGGTCTTGAGCCAGGAAGATAGGCCGATTGCATATTTCAGTGAGAAGCTGAATGAGACAAAAGAAAAGTATTCCACATATGATAAAGAATTCTATGCCATCATACAGGCATTGAAGAAATGAAGGCACTATCTGATTCCAAAGGAGTTTTTTTTATATAGTGATAACCATGCATTACAATTTGTAACTCAATAGGAAAAGTTGAATCAGAGGCATGTTAAGTGGGTTGAATACATGAAAAATTTCACTTTTGTAATAAAGCATATTTATGGTACTGCTAACAAAGTGGCTGATTCTTTGAGCAGGAAATGTTTGCTGTTGCAGGAGTTCAGAGTAAGGACATTAGGCTTTGATGATCTTAAGGACATGTATGCAGATGATTTAGACTTTAAAGAAGCTTATGAAGTAGCTGGGAATCCAGTTCTCAGAGACAGAAGCCAGTGGATAGAGTACGTGATCCGGGATGGATTGTTGTTCAAAGGCAATCAACTATGTATTCCAAATTACTCCATGAGGGAGAATCTACTAAAAGAGAAGCACAGTGGAGGATTGGCAGGACATTTTGTCCAGGACAAGATGTTTGGAAAACTGAGCGAGTCATACTTTTGGCCAGGGATGCAGTCAAAAGTCAAAAGGTTTGTAGAAATATGTATAATTTGCCAGCATTCAAAAGGAAGAAAGTAGAATGCGGGTTTTTATCATTCATTGCCCATACCAGACAAGCCGTGGGATGAAATTAGCATGGATTTCATATTGGGATTGCCAAGGACACAAAGAGGTGCTGATTCAATCTTTGTGGTAGTTGACAGGTTTTCTAAAATGGCACATTTTATCCCATGCCAGAAGACCAGTGATGCGACTCACATCACAAATTTGTTTTTCAAAGAGATCGTGCGATTCCATGGATTGCCGAAAAGCATAGTTTCAGACAGAGACACTAAGTTCATAGGGAATTTTTGGAGAACATTATGGAAGAAGATAGGAACTAATTTGATGTTTAGTTCTGCTTATCATCCTCAGATGGATGGAAAAACAAAAGTAGTCAACAGAAGTCTGGGAGACTTGTTGAGGAGCTTGGTGATAGAGCACCATAGCAGTTGGGACAATATATTGCCACAAGAAGAGTTTGCTTACAATGAATCAGTGAACAGAAGCACAGGAAAAAGTCCATTTTAGATTGTATATGGAAGGCAGCCCAGAGGAGTTTCTGAATTAAGGGATTCAGAACAGACTGATACTAGAAGTGCTAGTGCAGGAGAATTCATTGAAGCGATGAAAGAACTTCACAGCCAGGTGAAGGCGCGACTACTGAAATCAAGTCAGGAGTACAAGCGCAGAGCGAATCAGCATAGAAGACAACTTTAGTTTGAAGTTGGTGATATGTTTCTGGTGCATTTGAGGAAGGAAAGGTTCCCGAGAGGAACATACAACAAGATGAAGATGAAGAAAATCAGACCATGCAAGGTCTTGAAGAAGATGGGAGAAAATTCTTATGAGATCGAGTTACTGGAGGGCATTGGAATATCTCTGATATTTAATGTTTCGGATTTATATCCATATAAAGCTGATGAAGCAGGAGCAGAAGGTGATGATCAACCAGAGGTCCAGTGGCAGAAGCAGATGCCAGTTGCAGAGAAGCCACAGATGGAGAAGATACTGAGTAAAAGAGTGAGTAAGAAAACCAGGAGGAAAGAATATTTTGAATATTTGGTCAAGTGGAAGGGTCATCCAGTTGAAGATGCTAGCTGGGAGACTGAAGCAGGGATTCAGAAGCATGGACATACCGTGCATGAGCCCATGCAAATTTTCAAGCGAGGGAGTATGATGCAGGAGCATCCCTCATGACAAGAAAAACCAACGTGGAAGCAAAAGACAGCTGGAAGATGTCCATCACAAGTTTTTGAATTTTTAAATTCTCTCTTGAAGTTGACGCACCAAACTTAAATGAGATCATTTAATGAAAGCGCCTTGGTAAGAATGTATTCATACCTTGAGCCATACGCTCTCGTCTGAGATAGATAGAGGCATTTATAGTAGTAGTTGCAGGTAGATAGAATTGAATTCTTAGATTAGACAGTTTTTAGAGTGCAGGAGGGAAATCAGATATAGAAACCCTCATTTGTATCATTGTAACATTAAGCAACAGGATTTAGAAGAATCAAGAGAGCATAGGAGAATAGAAGATAGCTGTAAAGAACACCCATGTACAGATCTTGAATTAATAGAGAAGTTGAATCAGATTCATGGTTGTTGTGTTATTCTCTGTGTATGTGTGTTGAATGCTCTGCTTATGAATATTTATTTTGTTATGCATTTATTATTATGCTCTGTGTATGACTTCATGTGTTGAGATTGAATTCTGAGAGGAAGTGAGGTGAGTTACAATTGTTTCTCTTTTGAGCGAGGATTCCTGCAAGGAGTGCAGTTGAAGTCGTTCGCAAGGAAGTGCGTTGACATAAGGCTCAGAGAGTAACTCTTGTTCTGAAAGCACTCAGAAGTGAAAGTGAGTTGCTAAATCCATGCAAGGAGTGCGTCGTCTAAGGAGAGTCTCAGTCGTGACGCTGAGCAGAAGCTTTGGGAGACTGCTGCTGCAGGAGTGCGTAGAGTCGAGTGACTTCAACACTTAGGCGTGATTGAATATTTGCCACAAGGAGTGTGTGCAAGAAGTTCTCTGAAGGGCTTGAGAAGTCGAGAACAAGCTCAGGAGGTATAGGCCTTCGAGTTCACCGAAGAACAAGCGCAGGGAAACTGCCGTTGGAAGCCAGAGGAAGAGTCGCAGGTTGGCGAGCGAGCAAATGAGTCTCGTGGAGAGACACTTCTTTATTTCGCAGAGTCCTCAAGGGGAAAACGGACGGACGAAATATTTGGAAGAGATTTCACAAAGTTTCGAGAGCCGTTGGATCTCCCAGAGGTGCAAGGTAGTTACAACGCAGGCATGGAGAGGATTCAAAGCTCAGGAGGGGTAGCACCATTGATCCAAGTCAGTCAGAGCCGTTGGATTGTTCACAAGATCATGTATTGGGGCCTTGCGAGAAAAGACTCAAGAGTTTGGACATGGAGGTCGCGAGGTTGCGAGGAGTGAGATTCTGACCATTGGAGGACAGGTGGCACCTCGCATCTCGGGAGCTTGTAATAGGAAGGGTTAAGAAATTGGCATTAAAAGTCGCGAGACACGAGGTCATGAGGCAGTGAAGTGGTGAGAGATTGTGCACCATCCATCTGAAGGGACAGGTGTCAAGGATCGAGAGATATCGCGAACTCGAAGCTCGCAGGGTGAACGCCCAAGTGCTTGGCGTTAAAATTCACGAGACGTGAGGTTGCGAGGCAGCGAAGTGGCAAGAGGCTGTGAGCCGTTCATCTGCGTAGGACAGGTGGAAGAGATCGGGAAGCCTTGCGAACTCAAGAGTTCACAGGGTGAGAGCCCAAACATTGGTTATTCAAAGTCGCGAGGACACGAGTAGTGAGAGAAGGACAGTCGTCGGATCCATATCATGGGAGGACCGTTGGATCTGTGCGTGGGATCGTGTCTTGGGACCTCGTGAGAAAAGGCCTAATAACTTGGCTACGGAAATTGAGAAGTCGCAAGGGAGCGAGATCGCGAGTCTCGGTGCCTCGGGTATCGGAGGTTGGAGAACTAAAAGTTTGGTACCGCGAGTAGCGAGGTCGCGAGTAGCGAAATCCCTCAGGGAAAAGTTAGCGAGTTGACTGACCATCGGGTCTCGAGGATCCGAGAGCCCAACGCTCAACCTTTGAACTCACAAAGTCATGAGTTTCGATTCCATGATAAAGCAAGGAAGGGGGATCGCATGAGAGAACTGTGGGAGTGGATTTCCCGATGGGGAAATAGAAGAACCTTAGAGTTCTTCGGGCCGAGAAGAAGAAGAAGATCCTGTGAGCAGATGTGCCCGTGGGTGGCGCGATCTGCATCATAGATGTCTACATGGATATGATGAAGTAGATGCACCATTGATATTTCTACACATATCCACTTTCTATTCTTGTAATGAAGAAGATCCAAATAAAGTTTAGATGAAACTTTGAAAACTGTGCGACCGTTTTCGGAAAAAAACGCTAAAATTTTGTTGATTTTAAAAAATATCATAACTTCACTTTTTAGACGATTTTTTTTTGAAATTGGATATTTTCCCGAGAGGAATTCAAATATCCAATTTATTTCTGCATTTTTTTCTCAGAAATATCATAATTGAGTCGTATGTGCACGGCTCCATTTTTGTCTCCTGAGATGCATGCATTGCGCATGGAAAAGTGTCTGCATGTGACCCATGAGATGCATGCCATATATCTTCAAATCTGAAAACAAATCTAAAATGGAGTAGACATCATCTTCAATTAATGGAATACAAATTTGTGCAAATACTTTTGTAGAAGACTCTTCATAATAAGAGGCTTGATATTTTGATGGCTTATCTTTTGGATCTATCTGTTCAACCTCTTGCATGAAATATTCACAATCTTCTTTATTTCCGAATAGAACCTCCAATCTGGTCCATAATTCATTTGGAGTTGATTCTTGTGAGTTATCATATACTTGATGGAGAATTTCAGGAGAAATAAACCAGAGGATATATCCTATGGCCATATCTTGTCTATTGAGAAAATCATTTTCTCATCAACAAAATCATGATCTACTTCCATTTCCATAGTTCTTTGGTACAAGCCTCTGCATCTAAGCATAAGTAGAATTTTTGTCTTCCACTCCAAATAGTTATGAGGTGTGATAAGTATTGTTGGCGAATAATCCATCTTTTTCGTGTTCTTCAATCTTCAATACCTGCAAAAAATAATTTGGTTTATCTTTTTCTTAGTAGTCTGTCAGCTCTAATACCATGTAAATGTGTTGAACCTGCACATAATAGATCTAGCTAGAAAATACCACACACATTTGCAGAGAGAAATTGAGAAAGAAGAAGAAAGAGAGAAAGAATGGAAGAATTCTCATTAACCGTATTCCACACTCAAAGAGTGAATAATTTACAATAGATATAGGCTTAATGAGTAACTAATGCGCTATAGTAGTGATCTAGAGAGATATAGACACTCACTGACAGATACTGGAGTGAACTGCCACCTAGTCCTAGCTAACTGATCCATGCAATCATCAGTTGACTGAGACACATGTGTGGAAGTGAGAGAGACACATGAAACTCCTGGTGATAAAACCGAGGTTTCCATGCATGAGTGACTTCCACTAGTCTAACTGACTCTGAACTAAAGAATAACACCCTATTTTTTTAGGGAAATATTCTCTAGAGATAATATTCTCATTTAAAGAATCGTTCTCAACATTGGACTATAAAACTTAGGAAAATAATTATAGGTGAGTGTGTAATATATCCAACAGCCACGACCAAGTACAAATGTGGATCTATGTCACACGAGATAAATTAGTGAGAGCACTCAATGCCTAATAAATCTCTGAAGTACTCAAGAATAACTCCATCGTAGATTGGGAGGGAATGTGATCAAGGAATGAATGGTCCCAACCCAAGGTCTTTGTCCCAAATCCAAAATGGTATGAATATACAACAAGTGAATCAATGAGTTGAGGTAGAGCATGGTAGAAATCGTCTGATTACCAGTCATTGATCCATATCATTAACATATGCGAGGGAACCCACCAATGATGATGATGGACACCAAGATACCTATTACAATATAGCAGGTGTGAATAAATGATTTGAATTCAAAAGCACACATATTAATTCAACAGGAGCCAATGATGTAAACCCACTATCAAAATGTAAGGTATCCTGCCACTAATGTCTTGAAGTCTCGGAGTACTGACTAGTTTCTAGATTTCAAACCCGGATAATGAGATAGAGTCGATAGGATGAAATCCATCGAAGGAGGGCCTTGATGTATCCCCCATCGATCGACAAGAAACATAGAAATATGTTGGCGTGAAGAATGTAATGGTAGAGCACAAATAACAAAGGGATGGCCGGGATAAATAGGTTGAAGGACTAAAAATGGCTGATAGAGGATAACCTTCCCTTGAAGAAATAAGCACAAAAAATAACTTGACTTGGAGGCATTGACTCAATAAGGACCAAAACAATCACCAAAAATGACTGGAAGAGTAACCAGTCGATGGATTTCGATAACTCATGGAGATGGTAATGATTCAGAGACAACGGATAACCCAACTTTGTACATAGACGCAAAATAGGTGCATTGTTAAAGGGATACTCAATAGATGGCTTCCATTTGTGAAGATTACTAGAAGAAAAAACCCCATATTTTTTCTTCTTTAATGTTTAACGAGAGTGAAATAAAATACACGTATGCTCGATGTTCTCACTTGTGGATTTATTGTTGAGCTTGGGACAGAGGATAGTGCTCAATTCGTCATTTCATGTTTAGAGAGTTTGAAAAGACAAACAAGACTTGAAGGGTGTTTCTTTTCTTAAATTTAGTCTCCCGAGCCTAAAAAAGGATAAAAGGATACAAGATAGAACTCTTCTAGCCAAGGTTGATTAGAGTATTCCTTTTTTCATAATTAACCCATCTGGTCTGAAAAAGGGGTAAAATTATACCAAATAGACATCCTTTCGAATCCTTTTAACGAGTGTGAAATAAAACAAGATCACTCAATAATATTTTCATGTTTAGGGAGTCAGAAAAGAGCTTAATGGAGAATCCATAGCGTAAAATTGTCATGGTTGGTTATCTAGTGCAACAAAGGGATAATAGTAAGCTTGGATGGAGAGAATGAGTGGGTTGCGATGAAGTTCTAGGCACAAGGAACATGACTTGAAGCAATGGAATGCAATAGGACATGGAAAATAATGGCCACTCATAACGACAATTCTCATGTAGAGGTGTCATATATGGTAGCAACTATATGTCTAATGATTAAGCATGGTTGCAGTGTAGTAATCAATGGAAGCATACGATGATATAACAACAATAAGCAATAAAATAGAAGCATAGGTGTGACCATGTAAGAACAACATAAAGTTTTGGGAACCCTCTCTAGCAAGGATAAATATGATAGAAAGAGAGTGAATGCAACTCAATTTAGAAACATAAATCACTACAGAGGGTTCTAGGTCCCTACAAATTTGAGCGTAGGCATCGAATGATAGTAACGACTACTAATATAGGATGCCCATGAAAGGTAGTCTCTACCACTAAAAAATACAACGTGAAAATAATGGAAGGGATAATGTCACATTTCAAATGGGGTTGAACTTAAGGCATAAGGAGGGGAATCAAGTGGAAACCAAATGAATGCAATGGAAAAGGGGAAAAAACCACAACCCTATTCCTAAATGTCAAGTTTCAACACACTTTCCAAAACTTGAATCGACATTATGATGGGAGCTTAGTCCATATCTTCAATAACAAATGTTAATTTGTAGCCCAAAAGATTAAATAAAATCTTAAGAAGTAAAATCCCTTAAATTTAAAAAAAAAATTAACTTCTCCAGTGTGAAAAGCGTTATTTTGAAGACTAGTTTTCCAGAAATGGAAAAATAGTAATTATATGGGGAAAAAGGGGACTTTTACCTCATTTATTTTGTTACCCGTGGTAAAAAAGTGGAGAAGATATTTTTGTGGAGAAATTTACTGTGGTGATTTCAAGAGCTTGGGCCACAGATCTGTCAGCTTCTACCTGCTAGGTTAGTAATCTAAACCTAACTTAGCAAACCCATGTTTTTGTTTCCCATTTTGTTGATTTTTTTTTGTGTAGTGAGGCCTGAAAATTTTCGGTCTATGTGGTTGCATGGGACCCTATATCAGGACAATGACCAGGAAACCCTTGTCACATGGTAGAAAAAGGAGTCTGCATTGTTAATTTTTTGAAAGTGGTTCTATAAGCCCATAGTACTGCTGGTACTCTTAAATCCCAACCGTCCCTGTTCACACTACAAATATTTGTCAACGTTGTCTCCAAGATCTTGTTGAATGCTTCAACTATTCCGTTTTCTTGTGGATGATAAGGTGTGCTCTTCTGATGGTGGACTGCAAATTCTTCAGTCAGGGATTCAACTATCTTATTGATGAAGTGTGTACCTTGATCACTCATAAGGACCTTAGGGAATCCAAACCTGGTTATTATGTCATCAAATATAAAACACGCAGCTATAGTTGTGCTACAAACCTTGACTACTCTTGCTTTGGCCCATCTAGTCAGGTATTCTATCGCAGTGATAATATACCTTGCTCCTGTATGCTTCCTTAGTGGGTTTATAGGTCCCATGAAGTTAATGGCCCATTTTTCAAATGCTTGTAGGGTCACTTGTGGTGCTAAAGGCATCTCATCTCTTCAGGATGGCTTTCCAACTCGTTGGCATACATCGCATGCTCTGGCATATTTTTTATCATCTCTGTGTAACGTAGGCCACCAAAGGCCAATTTGCAGAACCTTCTGCGCAGTTTCTTTTCCTACATAATGTCCTCCTGCAATGCCTTCATGAGCTTCTTCGAGGATCATAGGGTGTTTTTCCTCCATCACACATCTTCTTAGGATCTCGTCAGGTCCCACTTTATATATCTGACCAACTATCAGTGAAAAATTTGCAGCGCACACCACTAGCTATTTCTTCTGTGGAATTGTGTATTTAGCTGGAGATATTCCTATTGACAGGAACTGGACTATGTCTGTGAAGTGGTAATCAATATTTCTAATGGAGAGTAGTTGTGCATCTGGTAGTGTGTCCTCTAGACTAGTAGGTTCTTCACCATGCTCCAACCTCGATAGGTGGTCTGGGCCCTTATTCATTCTTCCTAGCTTAACTATAATGTCAAAATCATATTCTTGAAATAGGAGAAGCCATCTGCATATTATTCCCCCCAACATTGTATTGTTGACTCGGTATTTCAACACAGAGTGATCAATAAACATTTTAAAGTGTTCTCCCAACAAGTAGTGGTGGAATTTCTACAATGCATACACCATGGCTAGTCCCCCTCTCTCTGTAGTAGTGTAATGGATTTCATCTATGGAGAAATTTCGACTGGAAAATGCTACTGGATGATCAATTCCCCCTTCTCTAGGTTGTGCCAATACTTCTCCTAATGCAATAGAATATGCATCAACATGCACATGAAATTCCTTGCTCCAATTGGGAAAGACTAGAATAGGCACAGTGACCATATTTTGTTTCAGTGTGTCAAAGATCTACTGGCATTCGTCTGTCCAACCAAACTGACAGTCTTTCTTTAATAACCTCTCCATTGGCACAATAATATGAGCATATCCTTTGATAAATTTCTTGTAATAGCTAGTATGTCCTAGCGCAGTGCACAGTTATTTGACTGATGTAGGTGGTGGTAAATCAACTATAATTGCAATTTTGGATGGATCCACCAATAATCCTTGCTTGCATACTATATGACCTAATAATACTCCAAATGGTGAGAAGAAGATGCACTTCTTCAA
The DNA here is from genome assembly GCA_009831015.1 of Picea engelmannii. Taxonomy (NCBI): domain Eukaryota; kingdom Viridiplantae; phylum Streptophyta; class Pinopsida; order Pinales; family Pinaceae; genus Picea; species Picea engelmannii. The sequence continues at coordinate 98,449 of ML804473.1, forward strand.
ATTCAAATCAATTTGACACTGCCTGCATTTATCCAGCATTAGCCTTAGACGTTCAATATGATTTTTCAACAAACTAAAAAAAAGTCCAGTCATCAAAGTATGCTTCTAAAAACTTATGCAAACATTCTTTGAATGTTTCAACCACCACCCTAGAAAAGATGGTTGGGGAATTCTTCAGTCCAAATGGCATTACTGTGTATTGGTAGGATCCCCACTCTATGGCAAACGTAGTCTTATGACAATCCTCCTTGGTGATGCGTATCTGATGGTATCCTGAAAACCCATCTGTAAAAGAGTATACTTCTTGGCCTCCCACGTTATCCAACACTTCATCTATGAAAGGTGTAGGGAGGGGTCATGTAGACAAGCATCATTCATCTTCCTGATATCTACACAAATCTCGATCTCACATGTCTTCTTATCTTGCACTACCATGGGGCTGATCCACTCCGACTCTTCGAAAGGTTCAATAATCCGTGCTTCGATCACTCTGTCGATCTCAATCTTCACTTTTTCCTTATATTTCTGGTTCAATATGTAGGGTCTTTGCTTGATTGGCTTCACTTCTAGTTTCAAAGGTATTCTCATTTCTCCCATAGGTCCTTTGATTCCCTTCATATCAGTGAACTTGGTCGAGAACAATTCCTGATACTCATGCAATGATTCTGTGATTTTTTCCATGGTAGAAACATCCCAGAAATCTCCAACATTGGCAAGATTTGGTGTCTCCTCTGTCCTGATATTGAATTTATTTATCTTTATCAATTGTCCAATGAATGGAAGTTGCACTCCTAGACCTTCCACATCTCTTTGACCTTCTGTTTTTGCGATATTCACATTCCTTGGATCATCGTCTTCATCGACATTGATGTTGTAGCACGTCTGCAGTTTCTGGAGGGCTGCAGCCCATTCATTCACTTCTTTATCCAAGGGGAGGATAGATGCCTCCTCAAATACTTTCTGTCTCATCATCTGTAGTGCTTGATCTACAAAAGGAAATTCATTGTCAAACAAAAAGGTGGTTATAAAATTCTGGATCATACCTTCCCATTCTGAAGTGACAAGGCGCAACTCTTCTTGAAGGTACCAGTTAATCGGGGTGGTATCCAGTGTATTGACGAAGTTGTCTACTCATTATTCTCGAGTAATGTAACTCCGTGCCTCTTCAAAGCTTTGTACATGGTCCTTTGGGCAACTTCGACCTGTGTACTGTGCTTTGCAACTTCCTTCTTGTGCTGAGAACCATGTTGTCATCAAGGTTTGATATTGTGTCCAGTCTGTAATATTGATTTTATGTGTCCCCCACCATCTCGCTAGTGTGGATTTCATGGCCTCATCCATTGCCAACAACCTCTGTTGTGTTGGTACACTTGTCTCAAATTCTGATAAGAATCTTTCTAGAGAGTTCAACCCATCAAATGTGGGTAGATTACTCACTATTGTGCCAATCCAATGAACTTCTCTGGTTAGCCTAGGACATCTTCTTGTAGATACTTCGTACATATGGTTCTTCCAGTTCTCTAGTGCTTCTTCAGAGTTGTATGAACATCCACTGTCACTTCACCAGCTCAGATTTCCGTCAGCTGTAGGGTTGATGTAATCCTGTTGTCTGGCCATTAATTTGTAGATGTTTTCTAGTTCAAACACGTGGTCCTCTTCTCTGATGGGTTCTATGTATCGTGGGCCCTCATATGGATCTAAAGGTGCAATGACCCTAAGGCCAACTTTCTCAAATGTCATGCGTCGTTTCTTTAAATCAACAATATTGGAATTTTCAAAGGCCCAATCAATTCCTAATAATGCAAGGTAAGGGAAGCTATCATCAACAATTTGGTGGGGTAAAAACACATGATTGGAATACCTTCATTAAGTTAATTAATCATTTTAGTGTTCATATTTATATATTGGTCGTATATATTTTTTGAGATTTTTATTTTTTTGTCTAGTTTTGAACAAGTAACGATTCATTTTTATTGTTACAATATGTTCTACCTCTATCTCTCCCAAATGAATTTGACAACAATGTCAAACAAGTTATATATGATCTTGGAAAATACAAGAGGTAAGTAGCTACAATATATATGCAAAAAACAAATTCAATTTTTTGTTGTACTTGATGACATGTGTTTTACTTGTAATGTAATATGTATTTATATGTTTTGCTGAAAAATGTTATTTCTTGCGTCATGATCTGTAGATGGTTTTCATTGAAAGAAATCCATGAAGATGATATAAAGTATCAGAAGAGAGAAATTCCTCGGCTAATGTGTGAAATGCAGAAGTATCTACCTCCAAAATTTTTCAATGCACAAGAACACTACCTCATACACCAAGTTGAGGATATTGAAATGTCTGGACCTGTACACACAAGGTCAGTGTGAATGGTGGAGAGGCACTTGAAATCATTGAAGGATTTGATTAGACAAAGAGCACATCCTGAGGGTTTTATTGTGGAGGGATATATGGTATATGAATCCATGGTGCATACTAGTCAATATCTTCCTAAATTATCAGTGCAAGCTATGCATGCAGTGAATTTCATTTGGGATGTGAACTCCATCAAAAAATTTGAAAGGGAGCAGTTGTTGGCGAAATGTACAATGAAGAAAGTGAGAAGTAATTAAATTGTGGATATTTTTACTTAATATAATTTTTTTGGTTTTTTGTGTATATGATCATACTCATTTAATATTTATTCTTTCATCATTTATTAACATTTACCATGGTTATAACTAATATTTAATATTGGTGAATTGTGATTTTTTGATCGGTCAGTTGCTCAAGATTGGGATGCACTACATTTATACATTGCAAACAATCTTGACTGGATGAAGGTATGGATTGATAGATGTAAATAACGTCATGGAGGTAGGTTATCATGGAAAGAACTATCTGAACTGGTTAGAGAAGCTTCTCATAATGGAGATTCCGATGTTACATAGAGGGAAATAGATTTAGCATATTGTTTGAAATATGGAAAGGCAAGCAAATTCACCCATTTTATTCAGTTATTTTATATTGTATTAATGTGACTGTAGGTGTGTTTTTTTCATATATATTATACTTTCCCCAAGTTATATAAATTTGTTTATTATTACTTGAAAATGCATCTTTTACATGTCTGGCATATTGTAGTTGAAACACCACAAGGCTATGTGGTGAAATGGTCGTAAATTTCACATCAAACAGTTGGATGAAGCCAAAAAAACTTCTGATAGTGGCATAACTACAGTATTCCAAGTCACTAATGTTTTCTCTAGGAGTGACAAACATCCTTGAGAATTTGAAAATAGATACTATGGGTTTTTGAATGATATAATTGAGTGTGATTTTAATTCCTTCAAATTATTTTTGTTCGATGTCAAATGGTATAGGTTACGAATGCATGAACATGATGAGGAAAGAACCGTTATTCAACATGCCAATAGGTTTTACGATGATTAAAACAACAGTTTTTGAAAAACAAATGACTGCTATGTTTTTCCAAGTCAATGTGGACAAGTATTTTACTCAAAGGTTCTAGGTAAGAGGGATTGGTAATTTGTTGTTAGATATGATCCAAGAGGAAGGCCAGTAAAGTATATTGTAGATGAGGAAGATGATATTGAAGAAGAAGATGATGTATATCTAGAGAAGGAAGAATATGGGTCGACAGATGAATAAGACGGAGAAGATGAACCAGGCATAGGAGACAATGCGCCAGTTCTTGATGATGATATCGATGAAGATATGCTCGAAAATGACATTGATGATGATGCTAATATCATCAATCATTTGGATGATCAAGAAGAAGATACAAAAGAAGGATGATACAAATTTTGTGTTGGTCGATGAGGTATGTAACTAGATATTTTAATTTGTATGAATTATTCTCTTTAAATAATTTTTAATTATATGGGTTAATTACACGTTTTTAAGTTTTATTTCATTTTTGTTTTGGTAGTTTCTATGCATGATTATTATTTTATTTTTGTTTGTTTTCTATTTTATATATTGGGTATTGGGGAATTGAGAGCGATGTGAGGGGGGGGAGGGGCCATATGAGCTTCCACCTTCACGTGGTTGGCCTTGTTTAGTAGAGAATAAATTATTCTCAAAACCAAGAGAATTTAATTCATTCATCTTATGTGGGGACGATCTCAAAGATTATGTGGGGTGTTGGCACAGGGGCAGACCCAGGGTTCAGCTCCAAGAGCACACCGACAAGACCTAGCTACTTTCCCTTTTGGCAGCACCTGCAAAGCAGATGTAGTCTCACCCGAAGAAGCTATGAGGGGGTTGCAGGAAAAATATGTCTACAACCAGGGGAATATCAAGTGGTTCTTATTGCAACAACAATATAACATGCATCTATCATTAAAATAGCTAGATATTTCCTTCAAAGCTATAGATATGATCTAATACAATAATGCAGATAACAATATAACAACATCAGAGCTTAAGGCATCAATCACACACACAACAACATATGTACATGGTTCACCCCCTCTCTAGGGCTATGTCCACAAAACTGTGCTTATGATATATTAAGGTAAAGCTTACAGTTCTGATCTATGCTTCGGCCCACATACCCTCTCTCTCTGTCTCTCTTCCTTCATGCCCACCCAGATATAGGACTTGATCTTTGCACCCAGCTAAAGATCTTACAATACCAGAAGGCTCTCTCTCTTAGCACTTCTCCCACCCTTAATACAATATTCTCCCAATGAATAATAATCGACAACAAGGCTCAACCATATTACCGACCCAACCTAGGTCCTCTCGACCTCTATTTATACATTATACTCCCTCACTGACATCCTTAGGTCAAAACCTAGGTGTCAAAAACCCTAATTACCAAAACCCTAGGTGTCTACAACCCTAGGTCAACTTGACCCATTCTTTCTAGGCTTCGCTAGCGTGTCTTTCCTTCTCCATATCGCAGTGCTCCAAGGCATCTAATGTTGGATTTTTCCACTTCCTGAGTCATCCTCAGTTCATCTTCCTTTTTGATCTGTCATCCTCGATCTCCTCATCCAACGGATTGATTTTCCTCTCTTCACTCCATCTTTTCTGTTCTTTTGCTTGCTTTGACCCAGTGACAGTCATTGTGTTTCCTGTGAAGCTCACTTTTTTCCTTTTCTTCCTCGTTCTTCGCTTCCTTCCATAACCGAGGGCCAAAAGGCCCCCAAAACTCACCTGTGACTCGTCTCGAGGCACTGGAGATTTGATCCTCTTATTTTTCTTCGACTTTCGACTGCGCAGTGCAACCCTTGCTTTCTGCTTTATGCGTCCTTTCCATCCTTGTGCAGACTGTCTTTTCTGTGTCTAGTACCTAGTTTCAACTGCACCTAGTACCTGGACCCTTGTCTTATTGATTCTACTGAGAGATGTGAGGCAACTGGTTTTCATAGTACAACTTCAGCTGACTCCCATTCACCAAGCCTTCCTTCTAGTCTCCTTTCAATGTTTTCAGCTGCGCAGCTCCACCTTCTATAACATAGACAATCTCATATGGTCTGAGCCAATGTGTTTTGAACTTCCCAGGGTGTTTTATAAACTTACTTTCATATAGTAGGACTAAATCACCTTTCCTGAATATCTTATTCTTGATGTGTCTGTCATGATAGGCCTTTTGTCGTTCCTTCTGTATTTGTTGATGGAAGCCTGCAATGAATCTATCTTCTTCTAGTTAGACCAACTGTGATAGCCTCTCATGAATAGCGTCAATATCATCCATGTCTGTAAATGCAACAATCCTTAAGCTTGGTACCAAGTACTCCATTGGGACAACAACTTCAAGACCATAAACCAACTTGAAAGGAGTCTGCGTTGTTAATTTTTTGCAAGTGGTTCTATAAGCCCATAATACTACTGTTACTCTTAAATCCCATCCATCCCTATTCACACTACAAATATTTGTCAACGTTGTCTCCAAGATCTTGTTGAATGCTTCAACCGTTCCATTTTCTTGTGGATGATAAGGTGTGCTTTTCTAACGGTGGACTGCAAATTCTTCAGTCAGGGCTTCAACTGTCTTATTGATGAAGTGTGTACCTTGATCACTCATAAGGACCTTAGGGAATCCAAACCTAGTTATTATGTCATCAAATATAAAACACATAGCTGTAGCTGTGCTACAATCCTTGGCTTCTCTTTCTTTGGCCCATCTAGTCAGGTATTTTGTCGCAGTGACAATGTACCTTGCTCCTATACGCTTCCCTGGTGGGTTTATAGGTCCCATGAAGTCAATGGCCCATTTTTCAAATGCTTGTAGGTTCATCTGTGGTGCTAATGACATCTCATCTCTTCAGGATGGCTTTCCAACTCACTGGCATACATCGCATACTCTAGCATATTTTTTATCATCTCTGTGTAATGTAGGCCACCAAAGGCCAACTCCCAGAACTTTCTGCGCAATTTCTTTTCCTGCATAATGTCCTTCTGCAATGCCTTCATGAGATTCTTCGAGGATCATAGGGTGTTTTTCCTCCATCACACATCTTCTTAGGATCTCGTCAGGTCCCACTTTATATACCTAACCAGCTATCAGTGAAAAATTTGGAGCGCGCACTACTAGCTGTTTCTTCTGTGGAATTGTGTATTTAGCTAGAGGTATTCCTGTTGACAGGAACTGGACTATTTCTGCGAAGTGGTCATCAATATTTATAATGGAGAGTAGTTGTGCATATGGTAGTGTGTCCTTCAGACTGGTAGGTTCTTCACCATGCTCCAACCTCGACAGGTGGTATGGGCCCTTATTCATTCTTCCTGGCTTAACTATAATGTCAAAATCATATTCTTGAAACAGGAGAAGCCATCTGCATATTCTTCCCCCCCAACACTGGATTGTTGACTCGGTATTTCAGTGAAGAGTGATCAATAAACATTTTAAAGTGTCCTCCCAACAAGTAGTGGTGGAATTTCTGCAATGCATACAGCATGGTTAGTCCCCCTCTCTCTGTAGTAGTGTAATTGATTTCAACTGTGGAGAGATTTTTGCTGGAAAATGCTAATGGATGATCAATGCCACCTTCTCTAGGTTTTGCCAATACTTCTCCTAATGCAATAGAATATGCATCAACATGCACATGAAATTCCTTGTTCCAATTGGGAAAGACTAGAATAGGCATAGTGACCATATTTTGTTTCAGTGTGTCGAAGCTCTACTGGCATCGTCTGTCCAACCAAACTGACAGTCTCTCTTTAATAACCTCTCCATTGGCACAGTAATATGAGCATATCCTTTGATAAATTTCCTGTAATAGATAGTATGTTCTAGCGCAGTGCGTAGTTATTTGACTGATGTAGGTGGTGGTAAATAAACTATAATTACAATTTTGGATGGACCCACCAACAATCCTTTCTTGCATACTATATGACCTAATAACACTCCAAATGGTGAGAAGAATATGCACTTCTTCAAATTCAAACCAATTTGACACTGCCTGCATTTATCCAACATTAACCTTAGACATTCAATATGATTTTTCAACAAACTAAAAACAGTCCAGTCATCAAAGTATGCTTCTAAAAACTTATGCAAAAATTCTTTGAATGCTTCAACCACCACCCTATAAAAGATGGTTGGGGCATTCTTCAGTCCAAATGGAATTACTGTGTATTGGTAGGATCCCCACTCTGTGGAAAATGTAGTCTTATGATAGTCCTCCTTGGCGATGCATATCTGATGGTATCCTGAAAACCCATCTGTAAAAGAGTATACTTCTTGGCCTCCCACATTATCTAGCACTTCGTCTGTGAAAGGTGTAGGGAAGGGGTCAAGTAGACAAGAATCATTCATCTTCCTGAGATCTACACAAATCTTGATCTCACATGTCTTCTTATCTTGCACTACCATGGGGCTTATCTTGCACTACCATGGGGCTGATCCACTCCAACTCTTCAAAAGGTTCAATAATCCCTGCTTCTATCATTCTGTCAAGCTCAATCTTCACTTTTTCCTTATATTTCAGGTTCAATATGTAGGGTCTTTGCTTGATTGGCTTCTCATCTGGTTTCAAAGGTATTCTCATTTCTCCCATAGGTCCTTTGATTCCCTTCATATTAGTGAACTTGGTCAGGAACAATTCCTGATATTCATGCTATAATTCTGTGATTTTGTCCATGGTAGCAACATCCCAGTAATCTATGACATTGGCAAGATTTGGTGTCTCCTCTATCCCGATATTGAATTTATTTATCTTTATCAGTTGTCCAATGAATGGAAGTTCCACTCCTGAACCTTCCACATCTCTCTGACCTTTTGTTTTTGCGATATTCACCTTCCTTGGATCATCATCTTCGTCGACATTGATGTTGTAGCACGTTTGTAGTTTTTGGAGGGGCGCAGTACATTCATCCAATTCTTACTCCAAGGGGAGGCTATATGCCTCCTCAAATACTTTCTATCTCATCATCTGTAGTGCTTGATCTATAGAAGGAAATTCACTGTCAAACAAAAAGGTGGTTATAAAATTTTGGATCATACCTTCCCATTCTGAAGTGACAAGGCGCAGCTCTGCTTGAAGGTACCAGTTAATCGGGGTGGTATCCATCATATTGATGAAGTTGTCTACCCATTGTTCTTGAGGAATGTCACTCCATGCCTCTTCACAGCTTCATACATGGTCCTTTGGGTAGCTTCGACCTATGTACCGTGCTTCGCAACTTCCTTCTTGTGCAAAGAACCGCGTTGTCATCAAGGTTCGACATTGTATCCAGTCTGTAATATTTCTTTTATGTGTCCCCCTCCATCTCACTGGTGTGGATTTCATGGCCTCATCCATTGCCAACAACCTTTATTGTGTTGGTACACTTGTCTCAAATTCTGATAAGAATATTTCTAGAGAGTTCAACCCATCAAATGTGGGTAGATTACTCACTATTGTGCCAATACAATGAACTTCTCTGGTTAGCCTAGGACATCTTCTTGTAGATACTTCGTACATCTGGTTCTTCCAGTTCTCCAGTGCTTCTTCGGAGTCGGATGAACATGCACTGTCACTTCACCAGCTCAGATTTTCGTCAGCTGTAGGGTTGATGTAATCCTGTTGTCTGGCCGTTAATTTGTAGATGTTTTCTAGTTCAAATGCGTGGTCCTCTTCTTTGATGGGTTCTATGTATTGTGGGCCCTCATATGGATCTAAAGGTGCAATGACCCTAAGTCCAACTTTCTCAAATGTCACGTGTCATTTCTTTAAATCAACAATAGTGGAATTTTCAAAGGCCTAATCAATTCCTAATAATGCAGGGTAAGGAAAGCTATCATCAACAATTTCAATTACCTCAAAATCTGCAAAGGTTTTTACTCCATCGATGTCCACTGGGACAAGCTCTAATCGTCCAAATGGGCTGATAGCTTGCTGATTAGCCATGTGAAGCTTGATAGGGGAATATATCAGGTTGGGTTTTCCCATCAATGCCCAAGTCTGTTTCATCATGACATTGACTTCTGACCCTAAGTCAAGGACCACATAGTCTATCTCATACTCTCTTATCTGGGCATTCAAGTGTAATTCTTTATTTGTCCTTATACTTTTTCCAATTTGGTGCACTACTCTATTCAGCAAGGGGTCTATTTTTCCTAGTTCATACTGCTTGATTAAATCTTGTAATTCTTGTAAATCTCCTTTATCTTGAATCAACTTAACACAAGTGTGAAATAATTCCATGAGTTTGCTTACCTCTTTCTCTTCTATTGGTGATGCAGATGGATCAAATGTCTGAGGCATATTGTATTATTTGATTTATGGTTGTCTCTTTGATGAATATCCTTGATCACCTTTGAACTCTTTCCTTGCCTCCTTGAATATCTACCTTTCTTTCTTAGCATCAAACATTGGGGTATTTTCTGTAGCTTTCCTGACTCCATGGCCATTTTTAGTCCTTCCTTGGGTTGCTCTGTCTTCCCCTGTAGCATCACCTCCTTTAGTAATAACAATGACTCTAGGGTCTGCTCCACGAGGTTCAACATATATCAGTTGTACTTTTTGGTTCTGCTGGGGTCATGATTTTCCCTGAAGTTTATCCAACAACACAAGGCATTCTTCTATGACATGCTCGAAAGAGTTACAGTAACTACAGGTTGTGCAAGGATTATGACAATCCCTTTCTAAATGGCCTGGCTATGCGCAATTGTAACAAATTATTTTTCCTTTGCCTCGACCCATACCTCCTCCTCCTCCTCCTCCTCTGTGGCCACCACGAGTAGTGAAATTTCCTCTCCCCGGAGAGTTGTACTACGTAGTGTTTCTCTCTTGTTGTACTTTGCCTTGAATTTTGTATATGTCTCTCGATCTTTCATGCATGAGATCATAAGCTCTACAATCCCGATCATCATGCTCCACTGATTTGCAGAATGTACAATGCAAGTTTGTGGGTGTTTGGACATACTTCTGCATGTAGTAGCACTCACCTGGGTGATGCCTATTTCTGCAAACCTCACACCAGGGTAGGTTAACTTGCTTTAAGGGGCTCGGTGCCCCTAATTCCAAGTACTCATGAAATAAGGGGCAATGTTCCTTATCATGGCCTTCCGATCTGCATCTGACACACCATATATCGTCCCCTTTGTCTTTTCCCTTGTCTTTCTTCATATCCTCGACCTGTAAAGACAAAATAGTTAGCTGGCTCATGATCTGGCTAATGCCTGAGCTAGATTTTCCCATCGGTGCTGATTCAAGCTTCATGGCGATCTCCAAATCTTCTTCCTGAGATGCAATATTCTACTGCATCAAAGGGATTCTTATGTGTGGTAACAACATAGCGATGAACCACTCTTTGTTCTGTTCATCGGGGATCTGGAAAGTTAATCGGCCTGATGTTGGTAGCCAATTAACTTTTTTGTATGATCCTATAAGCTGCCTACACTTATGTCTTGCAAACATCAAGTTTTTGTCGCAATTTTCAATAAACGACATTTTCATTTTTGGGACATTTGCACATTTGTCTTCGTTAAGTTTTCACGGCTGTAAGCGTGAAAAATTCTCCTTTCAAAGTCATATTTCGATCATTATCTGAACTGTCAATATCTCTTTTGTCATCATGCCTATTGCACTCACCTTTTATTGATCATTATACAACTGGCAAGATCCTCTAATCAGTTCTCATACTTCGGTTGATTGTATAACTTGGTTTTATTGAGTTTGTAAGGCATTTAGCATTTGGATTTTCACTTTATATGACTTGCCTGATCATTGATTCTATGAAAATGCATAGGGGTTATGATTAAATTTTTTAAATATATGTCCTTTGATATAATCCTTATGTTAATCTTTTGGCTTGTCGACTATATGAATATTGTTTGTCACCTTGGTTAAACTTTTGATTATATGAAATGATACATTGGCGCATAGTTGATTTTGGATTTGATTTATAAGTCGGGTGTTTAAACACTATGGCATAATGTTTGCATGCATTGGTATACACATTTGATTTCATTAGTTGGGAACATGACTCGATGGTTGAATTACTATTATGGATTGAACAACTATGTAAATCGGCGGTTGTACTTGGATAATCAATATTTTGCATGGTAGACTCCACCACCTTCGCATGCTTGCATTTATGCCTATCCCTTTTTGCTCGTTCATTTCTGTTAAGCTCGGATACCTTGGCTCCTGCGTGTGTTGGTGAATCCACACCCTTCCCTTACCATGCATTCGGCTCCATGGCACCATTCGTGTGAGTCGAGGCCAATGGCAACCAAGCCCTGTTAATGTTTGACAATGCCCACAGAGACCTGGAGGAAAATGGCTAGTTTCCCTTTATACAACGATTTGAGGGTTTTAACCTTTGTGTAGCATGATAGTTTTCCGTAACCTTCGATGGATATCAAGCCAAGGTGGGTGACATATAGTTAGAGATCAATGAGCAGTTTATCAGCTCTGCTACAATGCTACCTGCCTCGGGACAACATTGGTTTAAGAATTGCAAGGTCGAGGAAGTGCCATGGACATTGTTGTTTCTATCACGCAAAGTCACCTCTTGTGACAGAGGTATGCCCATATCTATGCTCAAACCATGATAGAATGACTTATTAATGCTAGTCAAGCAGTTCGTGACCTGTGAAGGTCGATACGGACTTGTGTTCCTCTACCACCTGCTTTTGATGATGATTTTTATAGGGTATCCTCTAAACATGCCTTTCTACTTTCATCGTTCCCTGTATAAGATGTCGAAAAAGTTTAAGAGGCAGAAGACTGACAGCAGCCTGTTCCAGCATGGGCTTATTAAGCTCATCGTTGTCTATCATTTGAGTTTGCATGGTGATAGTTGGAGGGCTTTCATCGCCTGTAATGGCTTTGAAGACACCGACCCTGTACAGGTTGATAAACCTATGGTAATTGAAACCAAGGCCGAACCGCCTGTACCCTTACATCTCCTACTGCCTAAACCCTTGGCTGACCCTAGTGGTGGCTTACCCAAAACTGTAACTAAGAGTGTAGAGGCTATTAAGAAGCCTGTGAGTAAAAAAACCAAGGCAAACCTTACTGATAATGCCAAAGGGAAAAGGAATGCCTGGCTCATTTCGAGAATGGCCAGAAACAAATCGAAACCCTCTGCTGAGTCCAACCCTATAGTTCTGAGTGAGGATTCTGATTCTGATGTTGAAAGTTTCTTGGCTAGCGAGTACCCCTACTCCCAGGGTTTATGTCCCGAGCCCCCTTATGATTTTGTATCAAACCTTCCCCCCTGCATAAAGAACGACCCTGACTACCCGGGTATTAAATTGCCTCATGAAACCCTCAGTCATTGGCCCAAACCATCGCCTGCTCTGTCTAAACCCACACAGTCACCCTGTGACCAATGCAATTCATGGCTAGAATGATATTACATTGATGTTCAAATGCTCCAATCAAAGATTCAATCACTGGAAGATCAAATTGCAGTGATAACCAGTCAAAAATCCAAGCTCCAAGCAACAGATAAAAAGAAAAAGACAACCGGCTCCATCTTGTTCAAAAACGTGGAATCAGCCACGGCTATTGTCAAGTCTAAATTTGCATAATCAAGCAGCCTTGTCGCTATACAAGTATGGTTTTGACATAATTTTTGTTTTGTAAATAATCTAGGTTGATATAATGATTTGAATTCAGTTTTTAAATAGCTCTGAATGACTTTGTTATAATGCGTGCATTCTATATATATCTTTGCTTTGAATAAAAAGAAATTTTGATTCGATATACAATATTATCATTCCTAGTATATCAATCGATAGATTTTGATTGGATTTTGTGGTCTTCATTTGGATTTGATTGATTGGTTTTCTTTATTGAGTTAACAAAATTAATAGTTTGTCTTCGACTGGATTGGTTTGTATCCGATTTGAAAAGGAAGTTTTTCATACTCAGTTTAGAACACAATCATGTTCGGATTTGATTTTGTTATAATCCATATGCTATGGTTGGTGAACGATTTTATTGAGTTTGGTTGTTACGATATACTCTGTCTTACAATTTTCAAAGTTGAAATACTGCTCTGTTCGATTTTAATTTGGGAAACGAACTACTCTGTTTTTATAAAAATAATATGTTCATTTAGGTCAGTGCAGGTGTGCCCGAATCATGGAATGGATTTGATTCATGACAGCTATGCTAAACCCCAGCCAATTGATTCGTTTGATTGGAACGATTTCGTTTTGATCAAAGTCGTTTGCCCATTTTTCCATAACAAATTATGAATTCTATTGCCGATCATTCGAGCCTGTTATGGTTTTATTTGAATTAATTTTCATGTTGGTTTGAATTGATCTATTCATGGCATGAACTGTTTGCTGTGTCAACACAGTCATAACGATTGGAATGATCTTTTCGAATTCATATTCCATGTTGACAAGGTAGCGTAATAGTTGCTTGCCATTTGTTTTGATTATAATCGTTTCAATTGATATCAAAACGAGTTCAGAATTGTTGGATTCGATTGGTTATGAAAAGAATTGATTGACTGTGTTATTTTTACCAAATTCGGTTACGATTCGTTTGAATGTAATCGATCTTGCTTACCCCAGTTTGCAAAAATGAATGATCGGATATCTTGTATGCACTCTGTTACACCTTGCTACGATTTCATTTGCTATATCGTTACAGCCATAACGAATTGTAAACGATCCTGTTCGATTCGATCATATCTCCTATTGGTAAAACGACATAACAAATGCATAAGATTTGTTTTTGTATTGATTGCATTGGATGTCAAACGGGTTCTCAACTGTTTGATTATGGTTCTGTTGACCCGATCTTGTGGTAACAAAAACAAAACAGAGTATGCATATCTCTGTAGTCATTTAATTGATTTGGATCCTGTTTGAGTTCATAATGGAATAACGATTTCAATTTATGATTCGTTCTCAAATAATTATTGGATGTCAATTAAATGGAATTTTTTAAAAATATTTTCGATTAATTTCAATACTGATTATGTATCTTTATTTAGACTAGCTACAGAATTAGAGGATTTTGTAGCTAGTCTATAGAATTAAATTTTCTATCATTTATTAATAAAAGATCCTTCTAATTTGTTCGTTTTTGGTCCTTTTCAGGTGAATTCGAATTGCATGGGATTTGATGGACAGACTAGAGGATATTTGGATGTTTTATTTTTATTTTTAGTTTCCTAGTTTAGACAACTTTGGGATATCTTCCCAGATCTTATGTAAACAGTTTTATAACTTCCATAGGGAGGTTTTACCCTGTGGAAAAACTTATAAATACTTATTATTTTTATAATAAGAATCATCCTCACTCATGGGAGAACCAGGATTATGGATATCTAATAGAGATTGATACAGAAGTTGATGTTCTGCTACATCTTTCGCTTTTCATAATATCAATCTTTTGTTTCATGTTTATGTTATCAGTTTGCATTTGATTAATGACTACTTTAGCTATCTTAGTCTTTTGAAAATGATATAAATTAATTAATATGATCCATATCTGATTTCTTCCAGTATTTGAAAACATAGCAATTACTTGATTCAGTTTATGAATGACAGATTTCTCTTCTTCATCAATTGGATTATTCTGTATAAGTCTTTGCATAACATGTTTACCTAATTATAGAGATTTATAAATCATATAATTGTTATGATTTTTATGTCTTGTTTGTCTTGTAAACAAACTTAAAGAGCATTGCATCTATCGTTTATGAGAAGCTTCTAGATTATTCAGTGTGAGTTTCCTTCCTCCGATCTGCTAGTATAATCATCATACACAGGGCAAATCTGGAGCATTTATCTAGGTTAGTTTGTGATTATTTTCGTTAATTAGATTAAACATATTTGTAGTTTAGATTAGTAATTTAGTTTAGTTATTTTTTTGCCTTATTTCTGTTCATAAAATTATAAAAGAAATAAAAATATCTTTTACTGTCTTAGGGTAGAATATTAATGAGTTTTGCAGGTTCTATTTAAATCTGTAAATTGTCAATATTGTACATTTTGTGAATAAGTTATATTGCAGTTAGTAGTTAGATAGTTAATTAGAGTTAGTATAGTAGTAATTAGTAGATTATATAGAATAGTCAGATTAGTTTAGTTTGTTTTAATAATTAGTTTTAGTTTAGTTTGTTTAGTAGTTAGTTTTAATTAGATTAGTTTACTAGTTATTTTTATTTTAGTTTGTTTTATTTATTTTTAGTTATCTTAGTTAGTTTAGATTAGTTTTATTTTGTTTTCTTAGGACCTTAGATCGGCTAACAGAGCCACTAAACCTGTCAAGGTGGTTCATTCCAAATGACTTGGGTTATTAGACAATCCTGGACTGGTTACACTCTCTCAGTTGATGAACGGTCAATTTCGCCCGTCAAAAAATGGCGCTAGAAGGAGGGCCTGAACTTAATTAATGGCACGAGGTAGTCGCAAGAATCCTCCCCCCCCTAATTTCTCACCTATAGTGACTAGAAGCCGTTCACACGATAATATTCCCCTTCAAACAACAACTACTTCGACCGACGATCCACAGATTACAGTTGAGCCAACAACCCCTAATCCTACAGGTGTTGACATACAAGAGATTGTCCATCAATCTCTTATTAAAACACATAGTGCCTTAGCTCGCCTTAGGCAACCAAACCGTCCGTGGGGTCAACCTTTGGATTTATCTGATATCAGAGAACAATTAGGTGACACTAACGTCACTGTGAATCCCACAGATCCAATCACAAATCCTGCTGCAGGAGGATTTGGGATACCTCCTTCACCACCTCCCTCATCTCCTTCCTCTTCTGGAGGAGATTCCTCGTCAGATGAAGGCAATTCACCTTCTCAGCCTTCCACACCCACTACCCCAATGGAAAATCAGAACAACCCTGCTAGACCCTGGCTTGACCAGGATGTTGTAGTTGTACCTGGAGCTCAACACCCTTTACCTAAACACCTGGAGAAATGGCTTCCCAAGTTTGATCCTGACTCCAAACAGATTGCTGAAGATCACATAAAAATGTTTATGCTAGCCATTAGACTCCGCAATGTTGAACATGAAGACGTTGTCTGTAGGTTGTTCCCTTATACTTTTGAGGGTAGTGCATCCACTTGGTACTTTTCCCAACAACCCCATACCATCGTGTCATGGGAAAAGTTTGATTCATGCTTTTTGAAAAAATTCAGAGATGGTAAGCCTCCGGAGGTTCTAGTCATGGATCTTTCTAGCTTAAGAATGAACCCAAAAGAAAAAGTTAAAGACTTTAATCAAATATTCTTAACACTTAAAAAATGAATCCCTGCAGATTCCATGCCTGCTGAGAGTCTTATAATAGCTTACTACACTAAATCTTTACATCAAAGTATAGCTATTTGGGTTAAATGATCCAAGAAATCCACATTGTTAGAGGCCTTCGAGGAGGCCAGCCAGATTGAAAAAGACATACTTAGTCTTAAAGACTCTTCTAGCAACGAAACCGAGACTAGTTCTTCTTCCAAAAAGAAGATTGAAATTCTCCCTAGACCTACTCAAAGTAAAACACAACTTGAAAATTCTGATTTGGAAAACTTAACTAAATTTGTTCAAAAACTATCAAATCAAGTTATAGACTTAAAAAGGTCGAAAAGGACCCTACAAACCCCCTTTCCGAAAGCCTTTTCCTACCAACCGACCTAATCCAACCCCCGAAGGGTTAGATCTAGAAAGTTTGCAATGTGCCCTTCAAACAATTCTAGAAGCCCAAGATAACTTGATACCCCCTGAGATCCCTCAAGAGGTAGTTGAACCAGAAACAGTTCGAGAAGAAGAGTCTTCTCCAAACATCTTTGGACACTTCTCGGACAACATCTTCAAGCTAACTTTGAGACTGTTCACCCTTATAACACTAGGATCAAGACAACAAACAAACCTTCTACCGAAAACACTACAACTCCGCCTCCAAAGCAATCTAAATCAGCTGAGACTAAACAAAGTAATGTGAACCCCAACTTAGATTATGATGTTGTTGAAGATCTTAAAAAGTTAAGGGCTAATATTTCTATTTATGAGTTATTGAAGTTTCCATTTCTGCTTCAAAAAATGTTGCAAAATATTTCAGAGAATGGCAAAAATGGTAATTCAATTGGTAACAAGGTTGTGCAAAGCAAAGTTCCGAAGAAGACTTCCACTAAAAATAATCTTGATCCTCAAGATAAAGGAAGCCTTCATGTAGTCCCTGTAAATAATGTAAATAATGTAGATAAAGTAGCTTTAGAAACTGTGAGTAAAAAGCCACAAGCTACTACTCTTAACACTCGCAAAAATGTACCTCCTTTTTTGTTAACTTTCAAAATTTTCAACAGAAATGTGCATAATTGTATGGTAGACTCAGGAGCGTCATCCAATGTGATGCCTTGGTCTATCTGCCAAAAGATTAATGCTAAAGTGGAACCATCTACTTTGAAAATCATACAACTTGATCAGACCAATGTTAAAGTCATAGGTGAACTAAAGAATGTATTGATTAGATTATCGTCTAACCCAAAGGTTCATCAGGTTATTGATATAATTATTGTGGATATTCCAGAAGTGTATGGTCTGTTTTTAAGCAGGGACTGGTCGGAGCAGCTACATGGTTACCTTGCAACAGACTGGTCTCACTTATGGCTCCCAGAGAACGGTAAGCCTAACAAGATCAAAGTGAATCGTGAGCGCTACCTTAAGTTCACGGTCACAGATTTAAACGATCCCAATGAACCATATACACCTTCTACTGATTCACCTGAAGTCCAAGGGATGGACACCTTCTTTGGAAATTTCATGGCCGAGGCCTCACCTATCATTAATCCAGAACAACAGTCCGAGATCGTAGCATATATGCAACCAACAGCTTCTATACAACAGTCCCATGTGCCCGATGGAAATCAAATTTGGTCTCTATATTTTGATGATTCTAAGTCTAAAGAAGGAGCTGGCGTAGGCTGCATCATTATCGATCTGGCAGGTAACAAGACATTAATGTCTTGTAGACTAGAATTTGAATGTACTAACAATACTGCAGAATATGAGGCTTTACTGCAAGGTCTCAGAAAAGCTCTGGATATGAACATTCAAAACCTGGTTGTATTTGGCAACTCTGAAATAGTGGTTAGACAGGTAAGAGATTCTATACACTGTCTTTCCCCGCATCTCAAAAGTTACCAGTCTGAGGTATGGAGTTTAATGAATAAATTTTCTTCTTTCAATATAAATTCTATTCCTAGACTAAATAATGCTGAAGAAGATCTATTAGCTAATGTAGCCTCTAAACTTCTTCCTACAGAAGGCTTGTCCCTAGACGCATTCTCCGTCGAGCTATTGTTTCGACCATCTGTTCCTGACAATATCACGAACTGGAGAGTATTTGATGATGATCAGCAGATCATTAACTTTCTTCACATGGAAGAAACCTTTCAAGGCATGGTGATAGATGAACGCATGCACGACGACAATTTGCACGATTTTATGGTAATACCTGATCTGAAATCTCCTGAAGCACTATCAGACATGGTAAATTCCATACCCACATCCATAGTTAGATTAGAGAAGTTTTATGATTTTGAAGATAAATTTAAAAAGACGGTCAATTGAAAAACCAATAGTTCCTCGTTGTCTTATGAAAAAGTGAACTTAGGAACTAGTGAAAATCCTCAGTGCATTAACCTAGGCTTGGGATGTTCTAGACAAGAAAAAGCTGCATTTGTTAAATTATTTAAAGAATTTAAGGATGTCTTTGCATGGACGTATGATGATCTTAAAACCTTTGACCCTAATATCATACAACATGTCATCCCGATGAAGCCCCAAACTTTACCCTTCCAACAGAAACTGAGGAAGATGCACCCTAAACTTGAACCGACCATTAAAAAAGAATTGAATAAACTCCCAAGTGCTAAAATAATTTTTCCTGTTAGGCATACTCAATGGGTGTCCAACCTTGTCCCAGTTCGGAAGAAAAACGGGGAAATCCGACTCTACGTCGATTTCCGAAACCTCAATAGAGCGTTTGACAAAGACAATTATCCTGTCCCACCCATGGAACAGATCCTTCAACATGTATCTGGTTTCGAGAGGCTATCCTTGTTAGATGGTTTCTTTGGATACAACCAAGTCCTGATGTCTCCACCAGACCAACTCAAAACTACCTTCCGTACCCCATGGGGCACTTATTCTTATCGTAAAATGCCCTTTGGATTGATTAATGCTGGTGATACCTTTTAGAGAGCAATGGACATTGCTTTTCGAGGATTAATCAATCATTCCGTTGTAGTTTACTTAGATGATGTGACTATTTATTCTAAAACAAAGATGATCATCTATCTCACTTACGAGCTGTTCTGCTACAATGTCGTAAATACGACATCTTCTTGAACCCCAAAAAATCCATCTTTGCAGTAGAATAGGGTAAACTCTTAGGTTTCATTGTGTCTAGTGAAGGAATTATTATTGACCCTGAGAGGACTCAAGTCATCGCTAAACTCCCCCCTCCTACATCCAAAAAATCCATGCAGTCTTTCTTAGGCCAGATTAACTTTGTGAGAAGATTTGTCCCCAGTTTCTCCGAAATGGTCAGGCCTCTACAGAATCTGATTAAGAAAGACACCCAATATCACTGGGGACCCATAGAAAATCAAGCTTTTAATGCCATAAAGAAGTCCATAATAGATGCTCCGTCTCTCATGAGCCCTGACTTCTCTCAAGATTTTACACTCTATACTTTTGCCTCTGACCGTTCTTATGCCACCGTCCTAACTCAGAAGAATATCGAGAACAACGAAGTACCCATCGCCTTCATGAGATCTGCTTTCAAAGGTTCTGAACTTAACTACCCAGCGGTTGATCGGCAAGCCTACACTATTTTCAAAGCGGTTAAGCATTTTTGGTCCTATCTTTTGAAGTCAAGGAAAAAATTCATTGTCCCCTACCCTGCCGTAAGGAACTTGTTAGTGCAGAAGGTGTTAGGAGAGAAGAGAGCTAACTGGGTCACTTCCTTGCAGGAGTATGACTTAGAAATCACCCTAGCTCAGATTGTGAGAGGCCAAGGATTATGTAAGTTGGTTGTTGATTCGGAAATAGGACAACAAGAAGATAGTGCTACGTCAAACCCAGGACAAAGCGATCAAAGTTTGATCTGTTGCATACAAAACCTCATTAGTCCTTAGTACGGTGATATTAGATTCTATATTGAACATGGGTCAGCACCTCGTCACCTTGACCCCGCCAAGAGAAGAGCGTTGAGGCTAAAGTATGCCTCCTTTCATTTGGTTAACGATGTACTGTTTCGTCAGAATTTTGATGGCATACTGATGCGCTGTCTTGAAAAGGACGAAGCAGAAAAAGTCTTGCTCGAGTTGCATGCAGGAGAAGCTGGTGGTCACTTCAGTGGTGACACCACTGCTCATAAGGTTTTAAGAGCCGGTTACTACTGGTCCACGCTTTTTAGGGACGCCCATACCTTGTGTCGTAAATGTATCACCTGTCAGAAAGCATCAGGGCAGTTGCAAAAACCAGCCTTTCCCTTGCAACCCGTTTCGGTAGATTCTCCTTTCCAACAATGGATCCTTGATATCATAGGTCCAATTAACCCTCTGTCCTCGCAACATCACAAGTATATTGTGACAACCACAAATTACTTTACTCGATGGTATGAAGCTGTTGCGCTAAGAACTGTCAACATCAGTTAGATAATCGCTTTTCTAAACTTGAATATTATCACTCGTTTCGGTATCCCTGACTGTTTAGTCTTTGACAACGCTTCATACTTTTCTTCTCTTGAGATGAGTGAGTTCACTTTGGAGAAAGGAATTAAGTTGAAGTATTCTGCTAGTTACTACCCCCAGGGCAACGGATTAGTAGAATCAACAAACAAGAACTTGATTAAAATTATCAAGAGAACTGTGGTTGAAAATCACAAAAATTTGCACAATGCGCTCCTGAACGCATTGTGGACTAATAGGGTAACGCCAAAAGATGCTATAGGTAACTCCCCCTTTTTTCTCATTTATGGCAGAGAAGCAATTCTTCCACCTCACATTCTTCTTCCTTCGCTTCAGTTGTCAAAAAAAGTCCAAGAAGAATATTGTCCCCCTTTGGAAAGCCGAATTAACGCTTTGATGAAGTTGGAAGAGGTAAGAGCCCAAGCTAAGCGTAAGTTAGATCAACATCAACAACTGGTTAAAAACTGGTTCGATTCTAATTCTGCTTCTGATATGAATTTTGAAGTAGGCGATCTCGTCTTAAAGTGGGACAAACCACACGAAGGAAAGGGTGAGCACTCTAAATTTCAAAACTTATGGCTTGGACCATTTTTAATTGCTGAAAAGTTTGGTCCTAGTTCCTTTCGATTGTAGAATCTCGAAGGGCATCTTGGCACCTATCCGGTGAATGGACAAGCCCTGAAAAGATACTTTGCTTGATAACTACCCTTGTATATTATGTATATATTTTTTATTTTTGTTTGCCTTTTAGTTTTATTTCTGTTTTTTTATTTTGATTTGAATTTATCAGTTTGTGTTTTTGGACATACACATACCTGTACACTGAACTATTCAGACAAAAATGACAAAAAATTTCTTCGCTGAAATAACTTCTGAAAATTTGTACAAAACATCAATGATATATTGTCGAAATTGATATCTGTGTTGGAAAATTTTGTTGTTTGAAAGAAGTTTACTGATTTCAATCTCTGAGCAAAGCTTTTCATGATCATCTATTATCTTTTTACGCTGTCCCCATTCCGTAAAGGAATGACTCAGAGGATGTCTCCCTGTCTTGGGAAGTTTTTTTGTAAATAAAACATCTCTGGATATTTATAAAGGACAGTTCTAAAAATTCAGATGAGGTCTAAAAAAATATGTTAAAATATCAAGATTTTTAGCGTCACCCCGCTCAAATATATACCTATGAAAAACAAAATAGAATTATTAAGAAGAGCTGTGGGAAGTGCTTGTAAACCCGTTGGGATACTGAACAGGTCTACTGGCAGCGGGTAAATGCATGCATGGCGCCAAGACAACTTCTCCAGGGTACTGAATAGGCCTGCTGGCAGCGAAGCAATGTCGGGTATATGAATATTTGCAAAAAATAAACCTCTTTAATGTCCTTTATTTTGATCCAGAACTTCTTGGCAGGATACAGATGTCAAAGTGGGTTAAATGGCAACCCTGTCGAGGCTATGGATGCCTGCTGGCAGCAGTGGCCATGCCAACAATATTGGATATTTTATATTTAATATCGTGACTTGCTGGTCTTAAGTTTGTTATCAGTTTTCATCTTTTGAAACACTGCTGGAGAAGATGGTTAATGATGATGTTTGTACGATTTTCTAGTTGTTATTTTAGAGTTGAAATTATCTTTGTTTTCTTAATCTGAATTGGTACCTTTTGCAGAGATAACTGCTTCTACTAGTGTGTCACCATTGTTGGTAGCCAATTAACTTTTTTGTATGATCCTATAAGCTGCCTACACCTATGTCTTGCAAACATCAAGTTTTTGTCACAATTTTCAATAAACGACATTTTCATTTTTGCGACATTTGCACATTTGTCTTCGTTAAGTTTTCACGACTGTAAGTGTGAAAACTTCTCCTTTCGAAGTCGTATTTCGATCATTATCTGAACTGTCAATATCTCTTTTGTCATCATGCCTATTGCGCTCACCTTTTATTGATCATTATACAACTGGTAAGATCCTCTAATCAGTTCTCATACTTCGGTTGATTGTATAACTTGGTTTTATTGAGTTTGTAAGGAATTTAGCATTTGGATTTGCACTTTATACGACTTGCCTGATCATTGATTCTATGAAAATGCATAGGGGTTATGATTAATTTTTTTATATATATGTCCTTTGATATAATCCTTATGTTAATATTTTGTCTTGTCGACTATATGAATATTGTTTGACACCTTGGTTAAACTTTTGATTATATGAAATGATACATTGGCGCATAGTTGATTTTGGCTTTGATTTATAAGTCGGGTGTTTAAACACTATGGCATAATGTTTGCGCGCATTGGTATACACATTTGATTTCATTAGTTGGGCACATGACTCGATGGTTGACTTACTATTATGGATTGAAAAACTATGTAAATCGGCGGTTGTACTTGGATAATCAATATTTTGCATGGCAGACTCCACCACCTTCGCATGCTTGCATTTATGCCTATCCCTTTTTGCTCGTTCATTTCTGTTAAGCTCGGATAACTTGGCTCCTACGTGTGTTGGTGAATCCAAACACTTCCCTTACCATGCATTCGGCTCCATGGCACCAGTTGTGCGAGTCGAGCCCAATGGAAACCAAGCCCTGTTAATGTTTGACAATGCCCGCAGAGACCTGGAGGAAAATGGTTGGTTTCCCTTTATACAACGATTTGAGGGTTTTAACCTTTGTGTAGAATGATAGTTTGTTGTAACCTTCGATGGTTGTCGAGCCAAGGTGGGTGACATACAATTAGAGATCGATGAGCAGTTTATCATCTCTGCTACAACGCTACCTGCCTCGAGACAACGTTGGTTTAAGAATTGCAAGGTCGAGGAAGTGCCATGGACATTTCTGTTTCTATCACGCAAAGTCACCTCTTGTGATAGAAGTATGCCCATATCTATGCTCAAACCACGATAGCATGACTTATTAATGCTAGTCAAGTAGTTCATGACCTGTGAAGGTCGATACGGACTTGTGTTCCTCTACCACCTGCGTTTGTTGATGATTTTTATAGGGTATCCTCTAAACATGCCTTTCTACTTTCATCGTTCCCTGTATAAGATGTCAAAAAAGTTTAAGAGGCAGAAGGATGACAACAGCTTGTTCCACCATGGGCTTATTAAGCTCATCGTTGTTTATCATTTGAGTTTGCATGGTGATAGTTGGAGGGATTTCATCGCCCGTAATGGCTTTGAAGACACCGACCCTGTACAGGTTGATAAACCTATGGTAATTGAAACCAATGCCGAACTGCCTGTACCCTTACATCTCCTACTGCCTAAACCCTCGGCCGACCCTGGTGGTGGCTTACCCGACACTGTAACTAAGAGTGCAGAGGCTATTAAGAAGCCTGTGAGTAAAAAACCAAGGCAAACCTTACTGCTAATGCCAAAGGGAAAAGGAATGCTCGACTCATTTCGAGAATGGCCAGAAACAAATCGAAACCCTCTGCCGAGTCCAACCCTATAGTTCTAAGTGGGGATTCTGATTTTGATGTTGAAGGTTTCTTCACCAGCGAGTACCCCTACTCGCAGGGTTTATGTCCCGAGCCCCCTTATGATTTTGTATCAAACCTTCCCCGCTGCCTAAAGAACGACCCTAACTACCCGGGTATTAAATTGCCTCGTGAAACCCTCAGTCATTGGCCCAAACCCTCGCCTGCTCTGTCTAAACCCACACAATCACCCTGTGACCAATGCGATTCATGGTTAGAATGATATTACATTGATGTTCCCATGCTCCAATTGAAGATTCAATCACTGGAAGATCAAATTGCAGTGATAACCAGTCAAAAAGGCAAGCTCCAAGCAATAGATAAAAAGAAAAAGACAACCGGCTCCATCTTGTTCAAAAACGTGGAATCAGCCACAACCGTTGTCAATTCTAAATTTGCATATTCAAGCAGCCTCATCGCTATACAGGTATGGTTTTGACATCATTTTTGTTTTGTAAATAATCTAGGTTGATATAATGATTTGAATTCAGTTTTTAAATAGCTCTGAATGACTCTGTTATAATGCGTGCATTCTATATATAGCTTTTCTTTGAATAAAAAGAAATTTCGATTTGACATACGATCTAATCATTCCTAGTATAGAAATCGATAGATTTTGATTGGATTTTATGGTCTTCGTTTGGATTTGATTTATTGGTTTTCTTTATTGAGTTAACAAAATTAATAGTTTGTCTTCGACTGGATTGGTTTGTATCCAATTTGAAAAGGAAGTTTTTCATACTCATTTTAGAACACAATCATGTTCGGATTTGATTTTGTTATAATCCACATGCTGTGGTTGGTGAACGATTTTATTGAGTTTGGTTGTTACGATATACTCTGTCTTACAATTTTCAAAGTTGAAATACTGCTCTGTTCAATTTTAATTTGGGAAACGAACTACTCTGTTTTTATAAAAATAATATGTTCATTTAAGTCAGTGCAGGTGTGCCCGAATCATGGAATGGATTCGATTCATGACAGCTATGCTAAACCCTGTCCAATTGATTCATTTGATTGGAACGATTTTGTTTTGATCAAAGTCATTTGCCCATTTTGCCATAACAAATTATGAATTCTATTGCCGATCATTCGAGCCTGTTATGGTTTTATTTGAATTAATTTTCATGCTGGTTTGAATTGATCTATTCATGGCATGAACCGTTTTCTGTGTCAACACAGTCATAACGATTGGAATGATCTTGTCGAATTCATATTCCCTGTTGACAAGGTAGTGTAATAGTTGCTTGCCATTTGTTTTGATTATAATCGTTTCAATTGATATCAAAATGATTTCACAATTGTTGGATTCGATTGGTTATGAAACGAATTGATTGACTGTGTTATTTTTACCAAATATGGTTACGATTCGTTTGAATGTAATCGATCTTGCTTACCCCAGTTTGCAAAAATGAATGATCGGGTATCTTGTACGCACTCTGTTACACCATGCTATGATTTCATTTTCTATATCGTCACAGCCATAACGAATTGTAAACGATCCTGTTCGATTCGATCATATCTCCTATTGGTAAAACGACATACCAAATGCATAAGATTTGTTTTTGTATTGATTACATTGGATGTCAAACGGGTTCTCAACTGTTCGATTATGGTTCTGTTGACCCGATCTCGTGGTAACAAAAACAAAACAGAGTATGCCTATCTCTGTAGTCATTTAATTGATTTGGATCCTGTTTGAGTTCATAATGGAATAACGATTTCAATTTATGATTCGTTCTCAAATAATTATTGGATGTCAATTAAATGGAATTTTTTAAAAGATTTTCGATTTATTTGAATGCCGATTTTGTATCTTTATTTAGACTAGCTACAGAATCAGAGGATTCTGTAGCTAGTCTATAGAATTAAATTTTCTATCATTTATTAATAAAAGATCCTTCTAATTTGTTCRTTTTTKGTCCTTTTCAGGTGAATTCGAATTGCATGGKATTTGATGGACAGACTAGAGGATATTTGGATGTTTTATTTTTATTTTAGTTTCCTAGTTTAGACAACTTTGGGATATCTTCCCAGATCTTATGTAAACAGTTTTATAACTTCCACAGGGAGGTTTTACCCTATGGAAAAACTTATAAATACTTATTATTTTTGTAATAAGCATCATCCTCGCTTGTGGGAGAACCAGGATTATGGATATCTAATAGAGACTGAGACAAAAGTTGATGCTCTGCTACATCTTTCACTTTTCATAATATCAATCTTTTGTTTCATGTTCATGTTATCAGTTTGCATTTGATTAATGACTACTTTAGCTATCTTAGTATTTTGAAAATGATATGAATTAATTAATATGATCCATATCTGATTTCTTCCAGTATTTAAAAACATAGCAATTACTTGATTCAGTTTATGAATGACAGATTTCTCTTCTTTATCAATTGGATTATTCTGTATAAGTCTTTGCATAACAAGTTTACCTAATTGTAGAGATTTATAAATCATATAATTGTTATGATTTTTATGTCTTGTTTGTCCTGTAAACAAACTTAAAGAGAATTGCAGCTATCGTTTACGAGAAGCTTTTGGATTATTCAATGTGAGTTTCCTTCCTCCGATCTACTAGTATAATCATCATACACAGGGCAAATCTGGAGCATTTATCCAGGTTAGTTTGTGATTATTTTCGTTAATTAGATTAGACATATTTGTAGTTTAGATTAGTAATTTAGTTTAGTTATTTTTCTGCCTTATTTTTGTTCATAAAATTATAAAAGCAATAAAAATATCTTTTACTGTCTTAGGGCAGAATATTAATGAGTTTTGTAGGTTCTATTTAAATCTGTAAATTCTCAATATTGTACATTTTGTGAATAAGTTATATTGTAGTTAGTAGTCAGATAGTTAATTAGAGTTAGTATAGTAGTAATTAGTAGATTATATAGAATAGTCATATTAGTTTAGTTTGTTTTAATGATTAGTTTTAGTTTAGTTTGTTTAGTAGTTAGTTTTAATTAGATTAGTTTATTAGTTATTTTTATTTTAGTTAGTTTTATTTATTTTTAGTTAGATTAGTTAGTTTAGATTAGTTTTATTTTGTTTTCTTAGGACCTTAGATCGGCTAACGGAGCCGCTAAACCCGTCAGGGTGGTTCATTCCAAACGGCTTGGTTTATTAGACAACCCCGGACCGGTTCCACTCTCTCAATTGACGGATGGTCAATTTCGCCCATCAACACCTGTCAGGGTCTTGAATCTCTGGTCGAACTCCCAAACAACAACTGCTACCTTTTGTTTAATCTATTTTAGTTCCGTAATACATTGTGATTCCGACTTAGTTTTCTTAAACTCTGTAATAAACACATTATTGATCTCATTCAGGGGCTTATGCTATGCCATTCCTTGGACTATTTCATGTACCAGCGCAGTGCGCGATCCCTTAGCATAGTGTTGAACTAGGTTCTCTTGATGGCTTCATCGGTGATATTTTTAATATTCCATACTTCCTCGCATAGAAACCAATGCTAATCTAGATCTTCCTATCCATATCCTCTAAAGATAGGGAGTCTCATTTCATCTTCCATAAAGATGACTAGGGTTCTTGTCTGAGTAGATGTTGGGCTACTAGTAACAGTACTTTGAAGACTCTAGTGGTTCTAACTATTCTGACTGCTAAGTGTTATTGGGACAACATGAGGATTAACGTTACTCACCTCAGTAGTTCACGCAGTTCCTGAGGTTTCTGGCTTGCTTTGGCGTAGTTCTTCAGCTTCCCCTTCTTTTGTTCTGGTGGGCTCTGGATGCTCTTCATCGGTTATATATACCTCTTCTCCACTATAGAAACCTTCTTCTCCGTAGTTTTTCTTAAACAAATTCTCAAGGTGAGCTCCTCAGAATACTTTCCCACTACGCGTATGCCTTGCTTCTATGTCATTGTCACTTCCCGAGATCTTGAACATTATCCTTTTTAGGTCCGATCAATCTACTATGTCTTCAAGATGTGGTTTTCATGCAAGAGTATCTTGATTCTTAGCTTCAAGAAGTGCAAAAATTTTCCTCTGGGTCCCTTGAAAAAGTATCTCTCAGCTTGACTATATGATTCTGTTCTATCAACACCAAACTCAGTGATATACCCTCTTATGGTACTATCAAACCAATGATCTACTACTCTGGATACATCGTTGTCGACTCTCTTGACCTTTTGGATCAATGTTGGTGTCCAAACCATAGGGGGCCTAGATATGATTTCAAATTGTGTGTCAGCTAACCTAGCCAACCACTCATGTAACTCCTGATGGATTCCTCCAAAGAAGATCTCGTGAATGTCAGTGAAGATGTATCTTTGTAGCCAATCTTTAGTGCTTATTTTAGGGTTCTTGTTCTGGGATTTAACAAAGTCCTTCTCTTGATCCTCTACCCACTTCTAAATCTCTGTATTCAATGGGAACCACCTTGAAATTCCCTTAAAAATATTCTGGTCCCGACAACAGAACCATTTGTTGGCACAGGGGCAGACCTAGGGTTCAGCTCCAAGAGCACACCAACAAGCCCTAGCTACTAGCCCTTTTGGAAACACCTACGAAACATATGCAGTATCACCTGAAGAAGCTATGAGGGGGTTGCAGGACAGATATGTCTACAACCAAGGGAATATCAAGTGGTTCTTATTGCAACAACAACATAACATGCATCTATCATTAAACTAGCTAGATCTTTCATTCACAGCTATAGATCTGATCTAATATAATAATGCAGATAAAAATATAACAACATTAGAGCTCAAGGCATCAATCACACACACAAAAACAAATGTATGTGGTTCACCCCCTCTCTAGGGCTACGTCCACAGAACTATTCTTATGATATATTAAGGTAAAGCTTATAGTTCTGATCTGTGCTCTGGCCCACAGATCCTCTCTCTCTGTCTCTCTTCCTTCCTGCGCACCCAACTACAGGACTTGATTTTTGCACCCATTTGAAGATATTACAATACCATAAGGCTCTCTCTCAACACTTCTCCCACCCTTAATACAATATTCTCCCAATGAATAATAACCGACAACAAGGCTCAACCATAGTACCGACCTGACCTAGGTTCTCTCGACCTCTATTTATACATTATACTCCCTCACCGATAGCCTTAGGTCAAAACCTAGGTGTCAAAAACCCTAATTACCAAAACCCTAGGTGTCCACAACCCTAGGTCAACTTGACCCATTCTTTCTGGGCTTCGCCAACCTGTCTTTCCTTCTCCATCTTGCGGTGCTCCAAGGCATCTAATGCTGGATTTTTCCACTTCCTGAGTCATCCTTGGTTCATCTCCCTTGCTGATCTATCATCCTTGATCTCCTCATCCAATGGCTTGCTTTTTTGCACTTCGCTCCATATTTTATGTTCTTTTGCTCACTTCGACCCAGTGACAGTCACTGTGTCTCCCGCGAAGCTCGTTTTTTCCCTTTTCTTCCTCATTATTCACTTCCTTGCATAACCTAGGGCCAACATGGGGACATCATACATCCTTGAGTCTTGAAACCCTCGCATACCTTCAAGGCATGCGTCTAGTCTAACCATGTCAAATTTTGATGCATACAGACACATATTAAAGAAATTTTAACATTGGCCCCATTCACTAGTGCTCACTATGCAAGGTCAGTGCATGAAATTTGTGGTGGTTGAATTGGATGTTCCATGAAATTTCAAGAGAGTTCCAACAAAGATTCTATATATGGAAACAATGACATTTGATAATATGAGACGCCCATTATGAACGTTGTTGCAAACATGGATGATCTCAAATATTATGTGGTTGGGACATCAGACATCCTTGAGTCTTGAAACCCTCCTATATTTTCAAGGCATGTGTGTAGTCTAACCATGTCCAATTTTGACGCATACATGTACAATTTGAAAAAATTTCAACATTGGCCCCATTCAATACTCACTATGTAGGGTCGGTGCAAGATGACATTTGTGGTGGGTGAATTGAAGCTTCTACGACATCAAATCGAATTGGTAATTCAATAATCATATCCTCCTTAAGTATTATGCGGGGACATCAAACATCCTTAAGTATCGAAACCCTCCCATACTTTCAAGGAAACTATCTAGTCTAATCATGTCAAATTTCGATGCATACTGGCACAAATTGAAAACATTTCAACGTTGGCCCCATTCACTGTTCATTGTGCCGGGTCGATGGAAGAAATTTGTGATGGGTGTATTTGAAGTTCCATGTCTAATTTCAAGATAGTTCCGACAATGATTCTATAGAAGTGAATTTCGAATGATGACAATGAGAGGTGCAACATTATGAACGTTGATGCAAATGTGGACAATATCAAATATTATGTGGGGACATCATACATCCTTGAGTCTTGAAACCCTTCAATACCATCAAGGCATGTGTCTAGTCTAACCATGTCAAATTTCGATGCATATAGGCACATATTGAATAAATTTCAACATTGGCCCCATTCACTAGTGCTCACTATGTGGGGTCAGTGCATGATATTTTTGGTGGTTGAATTGGAAGTTCCATGACATTTCAAGAGAGTTCCAACAAAGATTTTACAGATGGAAACAACAAAATTTGACAAATATGAGATGCCTATTATGAACGTTTTTGCAAACATGGACGATCTCAAAGATTATGTGGTCAGGACATCAGAGATCCTTGAGTCTTGAAACCCTCCCATACCATCAAGGCATGTGCCTAGTCTAACCATGTTGAAATTCAACGCATACATGCATAGTTTGAAGAAATTTCAACGTTGTCCCCATTAAATGCTCACTATACGGGGTTGATGCAAGATGACATTTGTGGTGGGTGAATTGAAGCTTCTGCGACATCAACTTGACTTGGTAATTCAATAATCAAACCCTCCTTAAGTATTATGTGGGGACATTAAACATCCCTAAGTATCGAAACCCTCCCATACCTTAAAGGAAAATATCTAGTCTAACCATGTCAAATTTCAATGCATACGGGCATAGATTGAAAACATTTCAACATTGGCCCCATTCACTGCTCACTGTGTGGGGTTGGTGGAAGAAATTTTGGATGGGTGTATTTGAAGTTCCATGTCAAATTTCAAGATAGTTTCGACAACGATTCTATATAAGGGAATGACAAATGATGACAATGAGAGGTGCAACATGATGAACGTTAATGAAAATGTGGATGAAATCAAAGATTATGTGGGGACATCATACATCCTTGAGTCTTGAAACCCTCCCATGCCCTCAAGGCATGTGTCTAGTCTAACCATGTCAAATTTCGATGCATATAGGCACATATTGAAGAAATTTCAACGTTGGCCCCATTCACTAGTGCTCACTGTGCAGAGTCAGTGCATGACATTTGTGGTGATTGAATTGGAAGTTCCAAGACATTTCAAGAGAGTTCTAACAAAGATTCTACAGATGAAAAAAATGACATTTGACAAATATGAGACGCTCATTATGAACATTGTTGCAAACATGGACGATCTCAAAGATTATGTGGTTGGGACATCATACATCCTTGAGTCTTGAAACCCTCCCATACCTTCAAGGCATGTGTCTAGTCTAACCATGTCGAATTTTGACCCATACATGCATAGTTTGAAGAAATTTCAACATTGTCCACATTCACTTCTCACTATGCGGGGTCGGTGCTAGATGACATTTTTTGTGGGTGAGTTGAAGCTTCTGTGACATCAAATTGACTTGGTAATTCAATAATCAAACCCTCCTTAAGTATTATGCAGGGATATCAAACATCCTTAAGTATCGAAACCCTCCCATACCTTCAAGGAAACTATCTAGTCTAACCATGTCAAATTTTGATGCATACGGGCACAAATTGAAAACATTTCAACGTTGGCCCCATTCACTGATCACTGTGCGGGGTTGGTGGAAAATTTTTGTGATGGTTGTATTTGAATTTCTCACCTGGGGTGTCTACTCTTTTAGCCTTATCAAAATGGACCTACATGTCACTCTACCCATCTATCAAACTCTTTAGTTGACAAGTATGCTGTTATTTTTTACTTTTAAAATAATCCAAAGAACAAAGTGGGTGACCCAAAAAACAAAGTAGTGGTGTTCTAAAATATATATAACTCATATACTGCCCTAGGTAAACTATCACCAAGAACAACCATTTATATATCTATATCCTAAAGATGAGGTTGAATAATCACTTGTCATTATTGAATTACTGGTATAAAACAACAATGTTAAAAAATACACACAGCTCTTAACACAAACAACTTAGAAAAAAATGTCGTACTCATGATGGTACAAAATCATGAAATCATTCCAATGGAACCAATTTTGAATTATTAGACTCTAAAAATTCTTGAACTCACAAATCTGCACATTCGATAGATAGATTTGGTGGCAAGCGAGGCTTAAATATTGGTTATCCGACCATTAGAAAAAGAGAGATTATGCGTATATGTTAAAAACCTATACACATTCCACGCTAAAATGGATACACTTGGACCAAAGATGGGAGTTTTTCTTAATTTGAGGCTTAAAAAAATGTTCCATGTGACATTGCTAAAAAATTCTCTAATCGTCCATGCTACAAGCTAATGTAGTCCCTTAAGTCATAATATCAACCCAATTAATATTTATAATGTCCTTCAACCTCAAATAGATCTTCCATCTAACTTTGGAATCAATTTTTATTTAGGAGAAGGCCAAAATAAAGAGTTTTGCAAGAGGTTATTTAAGGGTTTCTAAGCATGAGCAAAGGGAAGCTTTGGATAAGTATTTTTGCTACAAAACAAGAAATAACATCCTTGCAATATATTCATATTGAGGGAGGTCAAATCCTAGTGATTTCAATATGGTATTTTCCTTTCGATCTTTGCTAGCAGCCATTGCCACATTTGAATAAAAGGTATTAAATCTAATTATAATTTTCAAGAACTTAAAGTTTGTCTTAACTATAGATTCTCCCAATTATAATTTACAAACGTTTAGTTTTTCTATGTGTAAATTTTTAAGCCCATACAAACCACACTCACACTTCAAAACCTATTATCGTTGAACATTCCAACAACACCAAGCACCTCATATGTTTTGACCAAACTAAAATATTAGCTGAAACTGAACACTATTTGACTAGGATCATTAGAGAAGCTATTGAAATTGAGAAGTTATTTTCTTTTTACATTTTTACTCCCTATTTAACCCTCCTCACCCTCTTTCCTTCATTCAAATTTATTCATTTGTACCCTGTTTTTTTCGTTCTCCTGTTGATTCCTCTATGGTTTGTTGGTTGCTTTCCTCACTTGATGCCATTTCCTTGTTTCTTTTCTTCCCCTTCTCCTTTTTCCTTCACTAATATTTGTGGACACAATTATACATTTTTCGATAGTTAACTTTGTTTATTTTTACTTTAATTATTTTGCATTGATCCCTTTGAATTAAAATTATTATTAACCATTTCTAACCTTAATTTTAGTATCATTATTATTGTCTTACTATTATTTTTAGCTCTTAAGATTGTACCTAGCAAGTGTAGAGGTATGCAAGATGTATGATTCCAATGTCTTGCTAGCACATAATCAAAATCAATCGAAATCAAAACATTGTTAATTATTCCTATTTCATTTTAAAACTAATGGCCAAATACAAACTTGATTAGCATTCCTTCAACAAAAATCCATTCAGTGCTTTCATAAACTTCATAAAATTTAATCTTGATAAACAAGGTATGCTGAGTGGTGTTGGCAGCCAATTCAATTTTTTCAATTGCCATATAAGCTGCCTACACCTTTTGTCTCCTGAACGTCAAGTCATCGTCGCATTTTGCAAGCAGACATTCTTTTTATTTCATGCGACAATTGAAATTTGGTTTCGATTCAGTTTTCACGACTGAAAGCATGAAAACTCCTCCATCTGTTTGGACTGTCATGATTTTCTCAAAGGCACTTACCTTTGGTTTGCTATTAAGTGGCTGGAATAATTTTCAAACTATGTCCATTTACCTACTTTCACTTTGATTGCGCAACTTGGTTTTATTTATTTAATTGATGAGGCATTGAGCATGATAATCTATGAATCATACTTGATTATATAGGGGTCATGGTTAATCTCGTTTCTATATGTTATGATCCTGACTATTATAAGCTCTTGGATTATCGATTTTATGAAATCTCTTGACACAATGTTTTATAAACTTTGATTATATATTATGTGACAAACGCATGGTCACTATATGAGTTTCTATTTCATGTTGAATGGCAATGGTTTGAAGTTATGAAACTGCGCATTGGTTGAACATTTGGATGTTGGATTTAATGGTTTGAATTATCACATGGCACGTATCAACTTTGGGTTTGATTATATATTAATTGAGTTTGATTTCAAACGATACAATGGTGCCTTGGTATCACTATCCACCATTTAAATATTTGTGTTGGCCGATTAATGTGTTTTAAACGTTATGATTATTGATGGAACAACACTGTACTCAACCATTAATGTTTTGCATGGCGGTGATAATCCCACCACCTTCGCACGCATACATTGATTCTTTCCCCTTTGTGTTCTTGCAGCTGTTAGCCATAACGATTTCTACCCCTGTGTATTGTATTGTTCAATTCAAACCCTACTATGCACACAAGCCATGGCTCCAGTCGTAAGGGTCGAGCCCAATGGTTGCCAAGCATTGCTGATGTTCGATGGTGCTTATAGAGACCTGGAGGAATTCAGATGGCTCCCATTCATATGAATATTCGATGGTTATAACCCTAGCGTGGCTTGGCAATTTGCATTAACCTTCGATGGATGCCGAGCCAAGGTTGGGGATGTGCAATTGGAAATTGATGAGCAATTTCTTAGTTTGGCTACCAGTCTGCCTGCTACTGGACAAAAGTGGTCGAAAAATTGCAAAGTGAAAGATGTTCCGTGGACATTGTTCTTCCGATCTCAGATGGTGAACTCCCGTGACAAAGGATTGCCCGCAAACATGCTAAAGCACGCTGGCATGACCTGCTAATGATAACCAAGCAATTCATTACTTGCGAGGGTAGGTATGGGTTCATTTTCTTGTTTCACCTTCGTCTATTGATGGTTTTTATAGGCTATGAGCTTAATATGCCTCACTACCTGCAAAGGAGTCTATTTAAGATGGCTAAAAGTTATAAAAGCAACCAAGCCAATACCATCCTTTTCCATTTTGGGTTAATTAAAATGCTTATGGTTTATGAGTTGGGGTTACACCGTGACTGTTGGAGTGATTTTCTGAGTCGGAATAGCTTTGAGGACTCAAGCCCACCACAGGTTGATAAACCTGTGGTGAGCGAAAGCAAGCCTATCCCCCCTGTGCCTTATAGCATTCTGCTACCCAAACCTCTACCCGACTCACCTATGAACTTGCCCATGTCTGTGACTAAACAGGTCGAAGTTGCTAAACCCATAGCCAAAAAGCCTAAAGCTAAAGCTGGTGCGAATTCTAAAGGAAAGAAAAATGCTCGATTAATCTCCTGCATGGCAAGAAATAAACCCAAAATTCTTGTTAATCCTGAGCCTATCATGGTTAGCGAAGATTCTGACTCGAAGGTTGAACGTTTCTTGGCAAATGAGTATCCCTACTCAGAAGGTCTGTGTGACAAACCTTCATACAACTTTGTCAAAAACCTACCACCTTGTTTGCGGGATGATCCCAATTTTCCAGGCATTGAAATGCCTCGTGGAACCCTCGGTGACTCGTCGAAACCCTCTCCTGCTCAACCAGCTGTTCCACCATGCGATCAGTGTGGCTTATGGTT